>JASANG010000847.1:0-130022 GCA_030248215.1 Enoplolaimus lenunculus
GATACTCACGAGAAGCGCCGATTATTACCGGTACCGATTCCGATCAATCGGCACATCACTCTTCGATTTTATAAATAAAGTAGCTATCATGATTAATTTACTGTATTTATTAATACAATTTCTTCCCCACACTTCACCCCCTTCCCTTTACAATTTCTTGTAGCTGTAAAGTTAACAGTTCCCACAGGCTCGCAAGAATTTAATACTCAAGACTCTCAAAGTTTAGCCTAAAAATAACTCATATTTTTCAATAACTCCATCTTGACCGAAGGTTCCTTTGTTGCCCACCGACTGTTCATCTCTCTGAGGCTCACCGTTGGTTTTTCAGCGTCCCCAGATGGTGCCATACGATCCAGTTTCACTCGGCTCAGTTCAGTTGAACATGTGCGCAACGCATCTACCACAGCATCGTCACTAGCACCAAAATCTACTTCAATCTGTTGTTGAAGCAGCGCAATAATTTCTTCAAAATTTGACCGCATGAGAGTTTCTGAAATCCTGATTTTGGGTAGTAGAATGGGATCCTTTGCACATCTTAAAACACCGTGTTTGTAAATGTATACGTACTTATCTATCTGAAAAAACAAGAAACCTACACAAAATCAACAATATGCAAGAAATAAACAGGCAAAGTATTAAAATAAACACACAAAATACGAAATTAAACCAAAATAATTTTAGAAATGTCACAGAAATAATCTTTATAGCGAAACCAAATTCATAAGTCGCTTTGGTTTGAATTAACCAAAGCTTAGCACATCGGCATTTAATTATTTGAAACTTACGTATATCTAGCATTGGTGATAAGTGCTACACACAGTTGAGAATACAGGAGCTGGTAGTAGCGAAACAAGTCAATATAAACATTTTTTCGGCAGGAATCAGTAAATCACTTACTTTTATGCATCTTTAAAATGGTATACGCCATTGTGACTAGGGTCTGCTCGCCGTCCAACAAATAAATATCCCACAATCGAAGCACCAATCGAAACGGAAGCACCCCAAGGTAAGCTTGTAGGAACCATTTTGTTGTGAACAGCGTTACAAATACTTGATGTGACTCCTGAAAAACAATGTTTTACCGCTATATAAGGACACGTTTCAACTTTTATACACTCTCCCACATTTAAGGCTAAAGTTTAAACTTAGAAGTAGACTTAGACAAGCAAATATTTAGGAGCAGATAGCCTTTTTGTAAGCCTAAGACTAAATTCGAGGGCAAAGTGAACCAAAGTGTTCAAAAAAAAATTAAGCCCAAATCTCTATTACGTAAGAAGGGAAATTGTATTAATCAGAGTTATCCGCGCAATATACAGGTTTCGCAGCGAGAACTATGAACAAGGAGCACTGGCAAATGCAACTTCCATTTCTTGCTGCGAAACCATGCACGTGTGGATTAGGCTTAACAGGTCTTTCTATTTTTTATTTAATCCAAGTTTAGTTATTCAATTTTCACTTTATATCTTCCTTAAGTAATTATTTATATCATTTCCAACAACATTCCCAACGAAATATTTTGATTTTGGTCATAAATAATAGTATTATGTATATGTTATTCTTTTCAGGTATAACTATACCGTAATATATTAATACCGAAACCAAATATTGATTTTTGCCGGAGACGGATATCCGGTTGTTATGTGCTTACCATATGTTTCTTGAGCGTCTTTGCGAGTTTTTTCAATATCAACTCTAAATGAGATTGTACGCGTAGCAGTTTCGGAAAGCCAGGAATGAATAAACCTAAAAATAAATCAAAAATCTAAAATTTTTGAAAATTAATATTTTTTATAGTCGTAAACATTTAAAACATTCAAACATCAATGATGACTGAACCAAAATATCTTCATAAATGACGTCCTTAAAATAATTTAAAAATGTAAATAAAAACACCAATCCACACTGCACAAATCTTACCGTGCATCATATATAGCTCGCCAACCATAAGCGCGTGAACGGCCCAAAAAGCGTCCTGAAAAAAATAAAGTCTTCAGTAATCTTCAAACCAGATATTTCACATGTTTTAAATTTTAAACAAATGTGATTTCGACGTACAAATTTAGAACCTACAGAAACGCCACCCTTACTACTGCAAGTTATCACGTTACCCACACTGCTTTCTCATAAATAAGTGTCTGACACGTCATGATGGTCTGTAAGACAATGGATGGGATTCCACAACCCTACTTAAGTACAACTTAGTACTTAAGTATATACCTGCTAAGTAATTACTTACCATTTTGTCGTTTTTAAAAGCGTACTTAATTAAGTTACGTAAATACTTAAGTCGCTAATTAAATTTGATATATTACAAAGTAACCGTTGACGCATACAAACCTTGGTTTAATTGAAATTGCAGACACATGGAGTCTGCTTAGTATAAAGCGAAACTATTACTTCCTTTTTGCGACAATAGCTCACATAGACGCTTGTTTGTTTTTGCTCAAAAATTTAAGTAATTACTTAATTCGGTGACTTAAGTAACTACTTAAGTATAACTTAAGTACATACTTAAGTAAAATTTCAGAAACACAGCCATTATCAATACACCTGTAGAGCTATGAAATAAGTAGCATTGATAAACCAAGTTATTCTGAATCAAAATTACTGTGAACAGCGCCTTTCAAGTTACACCGCCATATTCGTTGTACACCAAACCCATATAGTCGAAAGCCAAAATCAATACCTCTTCATCAAAATACATCAGCAGCAGCCCAACAATTTGACTCATTCCTTGACAATAACCAACTTCCTATAACAAATAAATAATACATAAACAAGCATTCTTTAAAATATTTTATACTTTTGTTTTTTGATCAACAAATATTAAAGTTTTAACTCAAATCGACTGTTGACTGTAACACGAATGTGACCACAGCGACTAGTTGAAAAACAATACCACAGTGACAGGTTGAAAAACAATATACACAAACATAAGGGTGGCGCTATACATGCCGTACGGCGCCGCAGTCTGTCACCGTACGGCATCGTACGCAAACGGTGGCAAACAGCGTAGGAGAACACTGAAATTTTTTCAAAAGTATAGTGCCTACCTACTTCAGAAATCAGTAAATATAAGTGATTCGTAAATTTTTCACTATTTTCAACACCGTGAACCCATAGCAAATGAAGCTTACCGAATTGTACATGGAATATGCGGCAAGCACGTGGAATAAGCTTCGTTGCCTAAAATAAAAATAATAGTAATAATTAAGAAGAAAAAAGACATACGCAAAGTAAATACTATCAAAACAACTGCAACCATATTAGTGTTACGATAAGCTTGAAACCAACATGAAACATTCACCATAATAATCGGTTAACAAACAGACGAAATTGGGGTTTCGGTATACTTGTTTTAACGAATCGAACAGCGCCGCTCGTCAACATTTATTTGTTACATATCTGGTATCAGGTTAAGGCGCCGGACAACACCAAGCACTACGCACTACTAAAAAAGTAGTTCAGTCACTTTTAAATTTAGTTTTAAAATTTTATTACTCACTTCAAATTGTATCGTTGTTTGAAGACAATGTTATTCCGGTATGTTCGATTTATATCGAGATCAATTTGTTTAATGTGTTCCGACGTCAGTCTCGCGTAACGAACCAGACGCGTATACACTCCAGGACGTTTCCACTAAAACAACACGCTACAGATAGACACCAAATTAATTAAATGTTGCGTCTAAATTTTAAATTTCGGGTTGCAATAAAGCTTGAAGCCAGCATTATGATATCAAAGGCGTAGCCATGGGGGTGGAGTTCAGGAATCAAAAAACAAAACATACCTTCCTTCGGGATTTTTGTACAAACATATTTAGATAGTTTCAATTCTCAACACAAGACACCCCCAAAACTTAAAAATTTCTACGGAACAACACCCCTACTTCCCAACAGCCTAACTGCGCTCAAGTCCGATATCGTGCACAATTTTTTAAAAAAACAAGTCCCAAAACTTTCAATATTTACATCATGATGAAGAATCCTTGATTTTAGTAAATTTTTCAACATGTGCCATAATTTCTCAAAATTTACTCCTTGATTTTCACAATTTTTTCAAAATGTGCCATAATTTCTCAAAATTTGCATACAAAATTCCCAGTTTAACGGTACATCCTAAAACAATATCTATACGCCCAAGCATACCAAAGCGGGAGATAACACAGCTCATTAACACGAGACACGACATACTTGATGTAATAACTTCAAACAGTCAAGAATAATACAAAAAACTTGATTAAATCACACGTCATTCGTTTTACCTTGTCTAACGCAAGCAATCGCGCCCAAATCTGACTTCTAAATCGATCAGGGATGCCCTTGTAAATGCGACTACGCAACTAAAAGACAAGAACCAAGATTTGCCAACTAATACGCAAAACAAGCACTCATCCGCCATTATTAGTTACTTACTTACAAGCCCACCAACAGATATTTTTCAGCCAAATTCAACGGACATTTCTCAGTGTTTGTGATATATTTCGCTGCGACAGGGTTTTGCATCCCTGGTTTCGTATAAGTTTTAGTACCTTTAACCGAGTTGCAATTTTATGAAATAATTATCGAACTTAAAAGCGAATTGCCTCCAATCTTAAATATCAAATTCCAGCTACACACACTATAAAAGCACTATATATAGATACTCGTCTCTCAGCTGATACATTTAACCATTTGAGACAAACACCAATACTTTTATTCTAACATCACTCATCAAGTCTTCAACAACTTGAAATCATAAGCACGTAAAGTAATACGATAGTATGCGATTCTTACCTTATCCGATCCCGCATATCTGTCCCATTGCTTAAACATTTTGAGCCATTTGACTTCGCGTTTGACTTCTACTATTTTGAGCTAAAATAAACTCACTAGCTTGGTCAATCAAAAATATTGTTCTCTAACATATAAGATATACCCGGTATCACGATCTCACTATAGAAACGCTTTCACTAAATAATTTCGTGATTAAGTACGGGATTTTTTTACCAAATTTTGTGGTTGTTTCGATGGCAATCATATATGTACGCTCACGAAGCTGCCCTATTCACACAAAAACATTTGATAAAAATTCTTTTAAAACATCCTTCAGCGATACTTTAACAAACTTCTCAACTAATATATAAGTATATGTTTAACAATTTTTTGATCGCAGTTTGGCGTTTATGGATATTAAACACAACGAAACAATATATGTAAGCGAAAAACTCTCTATGACAAAAGCGTTTAGATTCTGCCTCAGTTGAGTTATCACAATTTCACCAAACAGTTTGTTACCTTTTCCTCTAAGGCACTTGGTCCTGACAGTGGACGGTTACTGAAACATGAAAAACAAACGCTGTAAAGAAAAATATAAAATTAAATACATTTACATATATACACCAGAGTGTAACCCGATACCCAAACCACCGGAACCAAAACAGGATAGTAAAATATAGAGCGGCAGCCGAATGCAACAGCCAAATTTTGCGTGCATATTTCAATACAAAGCAAACCTTCATTACGCTAGTTTCTTGGTACTCATTCACTGGGATTTATTGTTATTTTAACATATAAACAGTTTTATTCATAAACGTGGCATATACTTTTCAGGGATAAATAGAAGACAACGGATACTACTGGAATCAAAGCCGGAACCGGATGTCGAATTTTTACCTGAGTAACCTGAAATGGATTTCCGGTCACCCCTGAATACGTGTTAGTTTGGTACCATTTAGCTAAAATAAATGAATATACTGTATTACGTATATACAATCTCGCACATCAAAACCAGGATTACATACTGAATAAAACCATAACGATCTATCAGTAGATACAATAGTTCTTCCGAAACCTCATCCACAATATCGTCTTCTGAAGGATCACCCTATAAACAATAAGCTTGGACACAGAATATAATCATGTGTCGAACGAATTGACAAATATTTTTCGATACTATAACTCTTGTTTTTATAGATAACTAACTCTCGTGTCTACAAGAATATCTCAATCGCAAGTTAAAATTATATATTACATTTTGTGTTTTATTTATCTAGACTGGGTTGTTGTGGTTACAACATTTGCATAAAAATTAGATCCAGCGATGTGAAAAAACTAAACACAGTAAGCATAATACGTGGAGAAAACTGAGCAGATTTGTAAAAACGGAGAAGTGTGGCACTGTTCTCAAAATCATCTTCACGATTGTCTTTTAATATGTAATAGTAATAATAATAAAAATAATACGTAATAATATATAACAATAATAATAATGATAACGACAACAATAATGATATAATAATAATATTAATAATCTGATTTACACACAACGATTACCTTGTCGTACTTTTCAACAATACAGCACCTTTCTTCCAATTCCCGACATCCGGCTTCATCAAGAACAGCAGGAATTTGGTCTAAAGCAACGAACACAAATCTAGCGTTAACGTGTTTTAGAAATCTTATTGAAAGCTAGGCCCAGACTAAAAAATGTCAATTTTACAATCATTATCGGAAACGATGTTGACATATTTTTAAACAGTCGCATTCGCAAAGTTACTCACATGTAAGAACTTTTTGAATAAGACCAAGTAGCATGTAAGCATGTGAGACATGCTTGTCCTAGTGCATATGCAGTAAATGCAATGCACATTGCGTTGTACGGTCGACATATATAGTCGACGAAGCATGCAGTTGGACAGGCGGACTACGTGGCGCAGTGGTAGAGTGCTCGCTTAAGGATCCATACGCCGAGAGTTCGATCCCCGCGCTAGCCCGCTTTTCCACCTGCTTAGTTGAAAGTTCTGATGTCCCGGTTCCTACCTTAACTGACATGGGGGCTACGCCGTGAGCGCAATGGCAAACTGCCGCGCTATGAACACGGTATCCAGTCGAAAATAGGATGGACGGTCAAGGGACGACCTTGTTGAAAAAAGGGCATGTAAGCATGTGAGACATGCTTGTCCTAGTGCATATGCAGTAAATACAATGCACATTGCGTTGTACGGTCGACACATATAGTCGACGAAGCATGCAGTTGGAGAAGCGGGCTGAGTGGCGCCGTGGTAGAGTGTGTTCGCTTAAGGATCCATAGGCTGAGAGTTCGATCCCCGCTCGTGCCCGCTTTTCCAGCTGCTTAGTAAAAAAGGTCTGATGTCCCGGTTCCTACCTAGACTGACATAGCACATTTTACCAATCAATCAGATCTTCCTGACTTCGAAAATTCATTAAATCCAAGCTTAAACGTTACACCTAAAAGCCAGAAATTTGAGAAAACATACCTTTGACCATTCCACTTAAAATATCATTGTCAAAGTAAACGGATTAAAACAAGTCAAATTATCCGCATGCTACTGACTGCTGTTTGTAACTTCGCCGCACTCAGTCATATATAAGAGATAAGTATAACTAAAACTTAAAATTAATCAATACACAGATGAGCGCTAAACTAATCCTATACGAGATCGCGGATTCATTCAGGACATTTTCGTGGGATACCCGGGGTTGACCAACTACCCCCAAGGCCGACGACAACAGCATACCGAAAATAAATCTTTCATTTCTACATAAAGCTCCATGACCGTACCTACTGTTGCCAGGGGACTTCCAAAACTAAATTTTGAACCCTTTAGATTAAGAATTGGTTCAAAGCGGTAAAAAACTGCTGGGAACGTCCCTCATTTTCAGCTGCTGAGCACTCAGAGCTACAACCGTCGTGCGGTAGAACCAAAAGTACATAAGTTGGCGGTCAAGGGACGGCTTTGTCGAAATACCGTAAGATGTGACATGCTGATGCATGGAGGTAAAATGAAACCTCATGCTAATGCTGTACATGGGTAAAACTTTGATGCATGTGTAGTGCCTTCATATGCAATAGCGGTGAAAACATGAATGAGCCAAGATACCTGTGTATGTTGAGGTTCTTGTGAGGCATATGAACAAAAAACTCAGCAGTTCCTTATGAGCCGGCGTGGCTCAGTAGAAAACGCGCTGGACTGATAATCTGTCGACCGAGTTCGAAACCTTATGGGAACATCCCTCATTTTAGTTGCTGAGCACTCAGAACTAAAATCGTCGTACCTTATCCTGACCATACTTAGCACAAAAACTCGCGAACAAAACAACCAAGAAGCCAGAGTTAATTTTAACACAATCATGATGAAAGTTTTTAATTTTGCATTAACTGGTGGGGAACCTGATATGACATGGTATCACAAAAATATAATCGTAACTAAACCCTAGTTTAGTAATTACATTCGCAATTGCCATTTAGATTAAAAACATTCAAACTGTGGTTTACTTTTGAATAGACAAGTAGCATTTGAACTCTAATATGTAATCGAAATGCTAATAAAATAAGTAATGCTAACAAAGTATCACTTCTAATAAATACAGAAAACGCTATGCAAACCACTGCGAAGCCTAACTCGTGAAACTTATCGTTGGATTTTGCAAACACCAAAACAATAAATTTTAGCGGATTCTTCTTTAAAATTCATCCACTTTTGCATAGCCTAGTCTAATTATAAGTTGCAAGGGGATTAAACAAAAGCGTTACACTGCCGGTGTCGCATTTATATTGCCCCTTGTGTCGTCTCCGCGGGACACAATTTCTGCCCTGGTCACGTTTTAATGTCTCGTTCGGGCTTATCCGACTCGCATCATATGTTGTCCAATGGGTCATCTACATTATAATGCGTGCACCATTGTAATAAAATGTCCCTCTCTTCCTTTACCAGGACGTACACTTTTACACACTCTCTAGATTTCGCGTATACATTAATGTCAGCAGGTTCTAATTTTGATGTGTAGAAAAACAATGATCTGCTAAATCCACCAATGATTTTGTCCTCACCCGCTAGACACCATATTTTATTGTATCGAGTCCCTTAAATGGGACACGGAGATATCTATAGACTACAGGTATAAAATATACACATGCACAAAAAATTTACACTTGTGTTTGTATATATTTTGTAAAGTGTATTGCTACAGTATTGTCCCGAGTCCTTTTAAAGGGTATTGTTTTGTCCAGAAGGGTGTACAAGGGAGTGTGGATAAAAACAACTATTAGTTATCAGTTGTTTGATGTACCTAGGCTGTTGCAACAGCGTTGATTTGCACCCTGTTTCAAAGGCAGTGGGTTGAAAAAATTTTGTACAGGTGCGTGCAGTACAGCGTAGATGATCCATAAAGTTTGCAAGATACAGCAATGTCCTGTTCAGCATCTACTGTGAAGGTTTTTACGCAAGTTCTCAGTTTGATTTCCGTCGTTGGTAAAGATAAGCCTTGCATAGATTTTTCAATGTTGTTTAACTGCTGTTGGAAATGTATTGCATCTATTTGATAATTTTTTACAGTTTGCAAGCGATTTCTATGATGACATTAATGATATTCACGAAAAGAAGCATTCTGAATTCACCGGCTAATAGTTTTGTTTTCAGTATAGAAGTGTGATATCTACAAGAAAACAACCAGAGGTCGTCCTCAAGCTCCTACACCGGTAAATCATGTGTCAGTGCCGGAGGATATTAACTGCTATCTCGGCAATGATTTATTCGCGTACGGTTCAGAGAGTTTGAGATATCCGGTTTTACATCCTTGTGTGTATATGTTTATATATCAGAAAAATGACAGAAATGCACACCGCGTGCTTTTTATGAAGCCACGAATCTCAGACCGCAGTATCGATTTTAAAACTCGGGCAGCAACTGTAGAACAAAACAATTCATAAAAATGCAAGGTCATTGGCGAATCCATGATTTCTAGGTATTGGATTCGAGATAGATTGGACACTTGGAACATCCCCTAGCGCCTCCCGTCGAATTAATGTCCTGCGCCTTCATGTGAATTCTCTCAACGGCCAGATTGATTTTTTCTCACATGGTCAAAATAGTTCCTACACTGCAAAAAATGGTGAGTCAAATTGACTCGCTCCGAAATAGGCTTTTCCGGACTACACAAACTGAGTCAAAATTTGACTCCGCCGGAGTCTAACTCGACTTAATGAGTCGCTCAGTGAGTCAAGCTTGACTCTGGCGGATTCGAATTTTGACTCAGTTTGTGAGTCCGGAAAAGCCTATTTCGGAAAGAGTCAATTTGACTCACCATTTTTTGCAGTGTATACCTACATTTGTGTGCAAACGCAAGGTTCAATAGATTATAGAAGCCAATGTTTACTTTTAGGGCAGTAATAGTAGATTAAGCGTATTCCTACACTGTAAAAAATGGGGAGCCAAATTGACTCTCTCGGAAATAGGCTTTTCCTGACTACACAAACAGAGTCAAATTTGACTCCGCCATAGTCAAATTCTAAAAACCTATTTCCGTGACTCCCCATTTTTACAGTATAAGCCTAAGCCTAAAAGCAAAACATGTCGTCTAGAACGTAAGCCTACTCTTTTACAGACCCACCAGAAACCGGGACTTCCCGAAAAGTATTACATGGACCGAGATTTGGAACAAGTCTCACACATTCAGCCACCTGCGTGCCAGTTAAAGAAAACTTCGTAAGCGAAGCGAGCGAGCAGCCAGCTGAAGTTATGTATTAAATGATAATAGGTTAATGCATGGAGAATGTCCATGTTGGAAAATACGTGCTGAATATGCCACTACAACCTATTAATGGGAAAAGGGTGACACCCCAATATAGTTTGTTTTCTGTTGGACCCATCTGAGAATCTGGCCAATTAGCCAGGCCTTGAGCGGTTTAGCTCATTCTGAGTTCATTAATCAAGTCACCCTCAATTTAATAATCTCATAGTGAGTTAATATTTTGTGCTATTAACTCAGAAATGACCAAAAATAACTAATTCTCTCTCTCTGGGTTGACTAAACTCACTGGAATTTACTTTGTGTCCACGGCGACTCCTTAGTTTCTGCGCCTCTCACGCAGTATTAATAAATAAGCTTATTAGAGATTTTCAGTATGTTTACTCTACAGGAACACATTTTTGCTGGATATTTTTTATTGTTTTTTTTTCTAAAAAGGATATAAAACTAAAATACTACAGACGACAACGTTGTTTTTGGAATTATAAATTTTTGCCATTTCCAGGACCCCAGGTTTCGGCGACACAGGTCTGCAGGACAAAGGGCTTAACATTTGTACACGGAGAATATTTGTTATAAATTTAGTCAAGCACCACATTTTATTCGGTGCACCTGTAGTAGCAGGGCGGTTTGCCTGAAACATAAACGGCCATAGCATTCTGGACCAGAATTCCGGCAAGCAGGGTACCATTTGAGCGGATTTTATGTTACTTTTAAGGCCGTCCCGGTTTCTGTATGGTCTGTAAAAAGTAGCCTGTACATTCTAGACTACATTTTTTGCTTAGTCTTAACGCTTAATCTACTGTTACGACCCTAAAAGTTACATTGACCATAAAAGCGGTCATATAGCATTTTGGACCAGAAGACCGACAGCCTAATAAAAGGGCACCATTTTTAGTAGCCAATGTCACTTTTGGGGCCGTACCGAGTACTGGAGGGTCTCCAAAAATGTTGGCTTAGAATTTAGACTATATATTTTTGCTTAGGCTTAGGCTTATTTGTACACTTTTTTCAAAAGCTTTAGGCTTTATTGTGTCGGTTTAGAAATATGCTTAGTCAAACAGTCACGGCTCTCAAAGTAGCATTGGCCTGAGTCATAACTTCAAGAACTGTTTCGGCCAATATTTGTTTAATCAAGCCTAACGCCCAAGTCTTCGCGTAAAGATAAGCCTATAAACCTGAACCAGAGTTTAGGCCGATGCTACTGATTGGTTTAATAACCTAAGGATTGCGCTATACTCGCCGCAAGCCGGTGCACCCCACGATAAATTTGTTTATATTAAAAATTTCCGCACGCCAATAAAGTAGAAGTCGCGGATCTTTTGTCGGCAACGTACGTCGTCGGGCATAGTAAACTGTTGACTGTTGCAGTCTTGTATCAATACTGGAGCCACCTAATTTAACACAACCCCATTACGAAAAGGGCCCATGTTACTTTAAGGAGCGTCCAGGTTTCTGGTGTGTCTATAAAAGAGTAGGTTTACGATTTTTATTAAATGTTTGAGATACATTGACTATCAACAGTCTGTAGCCAGAAAAAGGTCATGAGATCCCAGCGCCCTTGGAACAATTTTGGCTCCACCGTAGAAAATTTTCAACTTTGCTTGTATTAAGTCATCGAAAACACTTTTATGTGCTCTTCCTGAAATATGTTTAGCCCTCCCAACCCCGTAGCGAGGTGAGCTGGCTACGGGTCTGACTACTAACGGCGTTTTTAGAATGTCTATTAAAAAACTAACAATCTTCATTCTACACGTCAACTTGTATCAGCTGGCACTATTTGATTCGGCAAAAATATCTGTTTCTCGTCCGTCGCATTCGGATGAAATTCAACAACTGCCTGGAGTTTCGTTTCCGATCAATTTCCAACAATATGCCGGATATTTAGATGCCGGAGACGGAAACTATTTTCATTACTGGTATGGACGAGTGTATATTGATTAGGAACGTAAAACAGTAGTGTAAGTGTATGCCCAGGCCTAAGCAAAATTAGTCAAAAGCATTTAAGGTTACTCTATGGAAGGTCCACGCTTAATTTTTCACCAAAGTCTATACCGGACTATTTAGTCGTAAACCATTGAAAAAGACCGGCATAATTTTTAAAAATCCGCAACTCAAATTCACAACTGCCGCAGTTCGCTTGTTTGAAAAGTTATTACACTGCAAAAAATGGTGAGTCAAATTGACTGTTTTCGAAATAGGCTTTTCGAGACTACACAAACTGAGATTTTTGGTAGTGTGTGTGAGAGTCACTTGACTCACCATTTTTGGTAGTGTGTGAGAGTCACTTGACTCATCATTTTTGGTAGTGTGTGGTATAGTGCGGCAATGAAACGCTGTTAATAGTCTCTGAAACACCATGTTTAAAAATAGTATTTTACTACCTTTTTCATCGTTGGCTCATCGGATCTGAAGTTGCCGATGTCATCATGCCGACGCCTACTCTTTACACCGAAACCTACGGGTGGCGGTATACTTATCTGGCGCTGCCGTCTGTCACCGTCCGTCACTACACGGTGTGACGGACGGTGGGGGGCGCCAGTTGTCATCGAAAGTATATCGCCATCCATATCCGTATTAACCACTGAATGTATTCTGATTTTTAAAAATCCGAAACTGAAATTCGCAGCTGCCACAGTTCGCTTGATTGAAAACCTATTACTAAACCAGCGATAGGTGCGTACACGCAAATTGAGAAAGTGTAGTTTTTCAACTTTTTTAGGTTCGTTGAATCACAACAAAATCCTTCCAAAGATCCGTTGCTTCTTTGGTTGAACGGCGGACCGGGCTGTTCTTCGCTGGATGGCCTCCTAAGTGAACTTGGACCGTTTCATATTAAACCCGATGCAAAAACGCTGTACAATAATACGTTTAGTTGGAATACGGTAATTTGGCAAATTCTCATATTAAAGCCGCTCATATGTACACTGTAAATTCCAGTGAGTTGATTTTAACTCTCCGAATGAGTTGAATCTACTCAGAAGTCTGAGCTTTGAATTCGGTCTTTCAGAACTCAGAATTCTGAATTAAAAATTCTGAGTGAATTAATTAACTCACTCAAAATTAAATCAGCTCAGACTGAGTTATTATTTACTGTTATTAACTCAGAAATAAACCAGAAATAACTAATTCTCCTTCTGAGTTAATTAATTAACTCATTTGAGTTTACAGTGTAAGATTAATATAAACAACGCAAGGAGCAGATATTTCTGACATTTTGTCATAAAAATTGACTAAAAATGATAAATATTTAAAAAGTTTGAGGGTTGAAATAATTTTTTAAGTCTTGAATCCATGGGAAACGCTTCAACCTGCGTTCACAGCTCGAGAAATATTTCTAAACGGTAACTGAACACATTTCTAATTTACCTTTATTGAAGCTATTTGGCCAATGTTACTTTTATGGACGTAACAGTAGATTAAGCGTATTCCCAAGCCTAAGCCTAAGCCTAAGCCTAAGCAAAAATATGTAATCTAGAATCTAAACCTACTCTTTTATAGACCCACCAGAAACCTGGACGCCCCATAAAGTATAACATGGACCAGCTAGTTAATGCATTTTTTACTTTTCATGTTTACCGGTCTAAGTCAGACCCGTAATCAGCTCACTTTGCTAGGGAAGCTAAACATTTTTCAGAAACGAGTGTACAAGGGTTTTTGATGACTTACAAGCAAGGTTAAAACTTTTCTAATGGGACCAAAATTTGTCCAGGGCGGCTGAGTCCCCATGGTCGCCGTCTGGCTACGGGTCCAGTCTGAGTGAATTATATTAATCAGTGATTATTTTGTATAAGGAACGAACATTAATAACTTAGAAGTATTTTTTCAGTTCGCAAATGTTCTATTTCTCGAGTCACCAGCAGGAGTTGGTTACTCCTACAGTACTACTGGAAATGTAACCACAAGTGATTACGAGGTAAGAGTTGTTTCGATGTGATCGCTACTTTTTAAGGCGAGACGTCTTCCCGTGTTCGGGGTGCACTCTCGCTCCAGATTAATACCACCGTGGCCAGAATTGTTATCAGGGATAGAAAATTGGATTCTGCAATAGAAACTGCTGATACATTAAAGCGTTCTATTCACTGTAAATCCCAATGAGTTAATGAATCAACTCAGACGGAAAGTTAGTGATTTCTGAGTTAATAACAGTAAACTTTAACTTACGTTAAGAGTTGAGTTGATTTTGTATGTGAGTTGAGTTGACTTCGGGAGAGTGGATTAATTAAATCAGAATGAGTTGAGTCATATCAGATTGAGTGATTCAATTCATTCTGAGTTAAAATCAACTCACTGGAATTTACAGTGTTGGAACCTCCGACAGAAACGGTCTGGACAATTTTTCATTATTTTTAGCCTGTTTCCATGAAGATTTTGACATCGGCAGTTGCTACAGTTTGCTTGTTTGAAAACCTATTACTAACTAAAATGACAAGAAGTGGCAACATACAATTGCGACTATGGCTCATAGCAAAGAATCTAAACTAGTCAATGTGTTGCAAAATTTGCAACGCTAATGTCACACATATGTATGCGTACACTAAAAAACTCTGAAACGATGCTCAAAATACGTATGTGGGGCGTTCCAGCTTTAATATATCGATTAAAGTAGCAAAGATTTCAGGTTGCCAGTCACAATTATATCGCACTGAAGTCATTTTTCGTCAAATTTCCTCAATTCAAAACAAACGATTTCTATATAACTGGCGAATCTTACGCTGGCATTTATATTCCGACGCTTGCAGTTCGAGTTGTCGAAGGATTATTTGAATTTCCGCTAAAATTTAAAGTAAACTGATTTTAAGTGTTTTTTGTAAAATATAAAATATTAAACCTTTTGAACTGTTTATCGTGTTGCACTATTTTCTCAAATTGGGACCTATGGCAAATATAAGTGCCTGCACACTTAGGCCTAAGGATAAATATAATCCTTTACCTAAGCCAAAGCAAAGTGGAAGCCTAAGCCTAAGCCTAATTGTAAGCCTTTAAATTCTTCCAGTGTCATTTTGTTCAAGTATTTATGTTTCTGTGAAAACATCGGCCGAAATTAACGATACAGTCAATTTTTTATTAAATAGCAAAAGATATTTCTTAAACAGTTACATATGTAAATAAATATAAATATATATAAATAAACATACAAATATTTAAATAAATAAATAAATAAACAAGTAAATACATAAATATATATAAATATATAAATAAATAAACAAATAAATAAATAAATATTATACCGCGTTGAAACGATAACAAATAGTTGAAAAATATTTTGTTCTCAATGCGATCAAGTTGAGTCCCTATATTCTACTGTTTACAGTCGAAATGTTACCTGGTGTACGCAAATTATTGTGAACGATGCATTATGTAAAATTTGTTGAATAAATTATTTCAGGGAATCGCAATAGGAAACGGCATGTTTGACTATGAGCTCAATGAAAACACACTTGCTCAATTTGCATACAATCATGGTTTGATCGGCGAAAAGTATTAACGCTGGTGTAAACTTTTTCGATGCCCCTCAACCTGTCAGTGGCGTAGCCAGGATTTCATTTCGGGAGTGGCAGACCTCTGTTACAAGCGAGGATCCAGCAGATATTAATTTTACCGGAACCGGATACCGATGTCGATTTTTTGCCGGATATTAAACCTGAACCGGATATCTGGTCGATTCCTGATTAGAAAAACTTGGTTTTGACCTTTAGGATACAGACGGTAATCGTTAATATCTGTTCCAAATGGTTTGTCTTGTTTCTACCGGAATTTTACGGAAGTATATATCCTGTCTGACACTTAAATTGTATACTATAGTGACCCGAATAAGAGGGGGACTGATATTTATTTGGCCTGTCCAGAGGGTACCACCTGTTATTCGGTTACGGACTCTTATTGATTTTTAACCTACGCTCCGGCATCCTTCGTTAATGGTATATATCCCGTACTGCAACTATCCACTGAATGAAACGTATATTTGTATTTTGTCAATAGCTTGAGCGATAATCCATGGTTATACTTAGGAATTTATTTGCAAAATTTAAGTACGCTTTAAAGTGTCGAACTTAAATTATTTGGTCCTGGAGTCATTTATGCGCTACAATAAGAAATAACTGACATTCATGGACACTAATTGGGGTTTAGGCACTTATTCGCTTACGGATTCTTATCAGGGATACGGACTCCTATTGATCTGTAGTCAAAATCGGGACCCCCTCTTATTACCCCCCTCTTATTCGGGTCAATACAGTACCAGCCTAAAGGATCGTAGCCTGATTGGAACTAAAAGTGGGGACGCCTCTGTTATTCCCCCCTTTTATTCGCGTCACTACAGTACGCAACCTCACAACGTAATAAGATTTTTTGAAGTTTCTAACAGATCAGACTTACGGTAGACTATTCTTGGGTAGTGCTACCAACCGCAGGCGTAGCCAGCGGATTACTTGATTAAGCGCGACCCTTTGATAATTTTAAATGCAGAGGTTTTTAAAAACTTGCTCAGATACTACAAGAAATCTTGCCGTTCGAAATTTTGGCTGATGTATAGATCAATACCGTAACAGTATAAAGCCTAACACTAAGCATAACCCCAAGCGTGAAAATAAGCTTAAACCTAAGTCTAAGCCAACGCAAAAAATAGCCTAAAGCGTAAGATTATTCTATTGTAGTCGCTCAGAAAAACGTTCCGCCCCTGATCTTTGTCATGGGTTGAAATTTTTGTGGACTGCGATAATTGTTTACAAAATCATACGGCAACTCGCCTGGTCTTTACTGTGATTTTCTAAATTTTAGATTATTTAAAAATCTAGAAACCGAATGCTGCCAAGGTTGTGTGGAGACGTGCGATTTGAATCATTTCAACACAAAACCGTTATGTCAAACGTTTGTAAGTTTATTAAAGAAACTGAACCAATCTAAAGATCAGACGAGGAACGTTAATATTCCGTGGGCCTGAAATAGAGTAAGCATAAACTTTAGACTAATTTTTTTGTTTAATAGGATTAATAGGTTTAAGGATAGGTATAAGCTTGTTCTTAGGCTTAGGTTTAGGCTTAGGAATATGCTTGCTCGTTCTGATCCTGTTCTTCCTGTTCTTTACACGGATGCTATTTAAAAGTACTATTTTAGTTATTCTATTTTATTTTGTATTTAATGACAGGTATATGACATTCGGCCCATGTATATAGAACAGGGCCGGATCGTTTTTCGAAGGGGCTACAATAGAGTCAGTTTAAGCTTTAGACTAGCTTTAATGCTTAGGCTTAGGCTTAGGCATAGGCTCATCCATACGCTTAGGCTTAGGCTTAGGTTTAGGCTTAGGAATATGCTTATACTACTGTCTCGGCCCTGTTCTATACATGGGCCAGACATTGTTTTTATGCTGAAGAATTCCGAACAAATGTGCTAAGAATTCTTACATTTATTATTCAGATCGAATGTTTGAACGTTTGTAGGTTGACGAAATTTCAACTCGAATTCAAAATATTGGACTCAATGTGTACGATTTGTACCGAGACTGCTATCATCCAATCAGAGGCATTGTCAATTATCAACGATACTGGTTTGATCTGACTTCGGCGATGCCACGGTTTACTCAACGAATGCAAGCCCTTAAGGTTCACTCCAGAGTCAAATTAAGTCGGCTTCCCAGGGTGTAAACCAAAACGGACCAATGTTACTTTGAAGGGCGATGCATTCGCAAGACGCTAATAGAACAAGCGAAAGGTTTGGACTGTATTTTTGCTTACACTGCAAAAAACGGTGAGTCAAATTGACTGTCTCCGAAATAGGCTTTCCTTACTGCACAAACTGAATCAAATTCGACTCCGCCAGAGGCAAATTCGATTCACTGAATCGCTCAGTGAGTCGCATTTGACTCTGGCTTTAGTCGAATATGACGCAGTTTGAATAGTCAGGAAAAACCTGTTTCGGAGAGAGTCAATTTGACTCGCCATTTTTTACAGTGTAAATTTTAGCTGTATGCTTAAGTTTGGTAACAGGTTTATACTTGCGCTGAGGCTTAGGCTTAGGTTTAGGCTCGGATTTAAGAATATGCTTTACTACTGTTTAACGCCCCTCAAAGTAACATTGCCCACAGAACGAACAGTGAAATTAACAGAAACGGAAAATGATCAAAATAACGGAAACGGAAAACAGATACCAAGTTATAAATGTTTCAAAGTTGTTTTCACAATTGGGGCGTGCAAATGTTCACCGGGCTTTCTAAAATTAAGGAGATAAAATAGCAAAAGCAACTAAATTTTTTTAAAATTTTAAATAAATTTCGTCATTTTACATCGTATTGTACAGTTAGAGCATATCTGTAATGAAAAAGTGCAAAATTTATATACGTAATTATGAAATAACTTTAAAAGCTTACAAATGACAGAAATTAAGCTATTTCTATAACGGAAATACTCATAAATTAAGAAGTTGCGAAATTTTTTCTCAAAAATGTGCATCGTTATTTTTAGCAAACTCAACTGCTAAATCATGGCTCAGAGTTCATTCAAGAGCCTACAATGGAAGAAATGGTTCCTTGCCTGAACGGAACTGCAACTACGGTCTATTTGAACCAACTCAGCGTTAGAAACGCCCTTAACGTACCATCGCATTTGCCTGCATGGTTTCAATGCAGGTAACCTTAACCCCTTCTCACATTGAGTTGCCTATAGGCAACTTAGCGCAGTGAATATACGTTAAGTAATATATATCGCACCGTGTTGAACAATTGCAACACGTATGCATAGTACTAAATCACCACAAGACGTGAGAGCCCCCTCGGGCTCGAGCGTCGAGCTCCTATTGCTGAGTGGTCATGGTATACGCCTCCCACTCCAGTCACCGGAGTTCGAATCCTACCATAAAGTAGGTCTCATGGGAAATAGGAAATATTCATGTGAGAAAGGGTTAAAGGAACGAAACTTTACTTTTCAGCTGAACGTAATCATAGCTTGCAAGAAATTTCTTGACGGTATATTTTTAGCCCCAACTTCGTGAAGAAATTTAGTAATTTACTTATCGAAACGACCATGTGCTTTTGAAGCATCGCACTCGGTATAAAACAGGGTCAGTTTGAAAATACCATTTTGGTAGAACTGGGTTACCAACGTTTTTGTGGCATTGTTGACAAAATTATTGTGAACGGCGCATAATTATATACCGGTTACGCAATACTCACGCCTAGTCTCCACTTAACTAATTACTATTGGTCGAACGAGCTGTTGGTCGATTGAGAGTAAAACCCCAATTGACTAATCACTGGTCGAACCAGTTGTTGGTCGACTGAGATGAGAACCCCACTAAACTAATTACTATTGGTCGACCGAGCTGTTGTTCGACTGAGAGTAAAACCCCAATTGACTAATTACTGGTCGAACCAGCTGTTGGTCGACTGAGATGAGAACCCCACTAAACTAATTACTGTTGATCGACCGAGCTGTTGGTCGACTGAGATGAGAACCCCACTAAACTAATTACTATTGGTCGACCGAGCTGTTGGTCGACTGAGAGTAAAACCCCAATTGACTAATTACTGGTCGAACCATCTGTTGGTCGACTGAGATGAGAACCCCACTAAACTAATTACTATTGGTCGACCGAGCTGTTGGTCGACTGCGAGTAAAACCCCAATTGACTAATTACTGGTCGATCCAGCTGTTGGTCGACTGAGAGGAGAACCCTACTAAACTAATTACTATTGGTCGACCGAGCTGTTGGTCGACTGAGAGTAAAACCCCAATTGACTAATTACTGGTCGAACCAGCTGTTGGTCGACTGAGATGAGAACCTCACTAAACTAATTACTATTGGTCGACCGAGCTGTGGGTCGACTGAGAGTAAAACCCCAATTGACTAATTACTGGTCGAACCAGCTGTTGGTCGACTGAGATGAGAACCCCACTAAACTAATTACTATTGGTCGACCGAGCTGTTGGTCGACTGAGAGTAAAACCCCAATTGACTAATTACTGGTCGATCCAGCTGTTGGTCGACTGAGAGGAGAACCCTACTAAACTAATTACTATTGGTCGAACGAGATGTTGGTCGACTGAGAGTCTGATTACTATTGGTCGAACGAGTTGTTGGTCGATTGAAAATAAAACCCCACATAACTATTTACTATTGGTCAAACGAGCTGTTCGTCAATTGAGATTAGAATGCCGGTTTCAGCGGAGCAATCAGCTTAACTTATCAAAGGATTTACCGAAATATGACTGAACAGTTTCAAAGACTGATAAAACAGCCGAACCTGCGAATGCTTATATACAACGGTGACACGGATATGGCGTGCAATTTTTTGATGGCCAAAAAATTTATTGCAGCTTTGGACCTTCCGGTATGTGATTAATCAGATCTTACAGTGCAGTTTCATAGCTACTTTGTTGATATTTTTAAGATTAATATACTATAAAAATGGTGAGTCAAATTGACTCTCTCCGAAATAGGCTCTTCCTCACTGCACAAACTGAGTCAAATTCGACTCACGAGCGATTCAGTGAATCGAATTTGACTCTGGTGGAGTCGAATATGACTCAGTTTGTGTAGTGAGGAAAAGCCTATTTCAGACAGAGTCAATTTGACTCACCATTTTTTGCAGTGTAGAAGCAAAAACACATTAATTATAGAAAACCTGGGGAGCGAAGCGAGCGAAAAGTCAAACGCTATTTTTGTACTTTACTCCGATATAAAATCTATCAATTCTTCGTTGATTCTGGTTGGAGGTATCGGTCTGATTCCGCTAATTTTGTCTTTGTATAAAAAGCTAAAATTTGTCGTAGAATTTTTCAATTGCGTAAGGAACAAAGACGGATTTGATACATGCCAGAGTCGTGTCTCTACTTCGGACCCATTACTTTGATATCCCGTCTCAGAGAAATCTTTGCTCAGGACAGGCTTAGAAGTTCTGTAAAATTGTAAGAGCATAACGTTTTTTGTGTGACTGCAACAAAGTAAGCTTAAGATTCAGACTAATTTTTTGCTTCCTAAGCCTCAGCCAAGCAAAAAATTAGTCTAAAGATCAAGCTTACGGTCTCACAGAAAAACTTTCCGCTCATGACCTTTACATGGGTCCATGAAGTTGGTTTTCTTTCAGCTTATACGCGACAATTCACAATGGTGGTACAAAGATCAAATTGCAGGATTTGTGACTCAATACAAAAACGTTGACGTACTGACTATTAAAGTAAGCGATTGAATTGCGAAAAATAGCTATAGCAACTATCATCAATTAGTAATAGTTTTTCAATTTATTGTTCAAAATTAAGCCAGTTTCATGACTTTGGGCGTATTTCCTAAAACGCATATTGCTACGCTGTTGTGAATAGGTATATTAGAAATTATACTGAAAAGAAGAAATTATAGACACGCTTTACTCGGCTTAAGACTTCGGTCTTTATGATTTACGCGTAGAATAACATGCGCTACACAAAAAATTATTTCAGAATTTATATAGGAAAGCATTTTCTGTGGCAAATGTGAAAAGTTTTTCTGATATTTCAGACAATTTTTCTAAAAATAACTGGAAAACGTTCATTTTCAGATTTCGTTTTAAAACTTTTTTGAAAACTTCTCTGTTATAACAGAAATACTGTTCAAGTGCAACTTGCTAATTATATTTCTTAAATGTAAGAAATTTTTTCTTAAATATCAGAAATATTATTTTGAGCGTAGTATTAGTGTTAAATTATTTTGTATACGGTTTCATATTCCAGTTGTGTAACTGTTTGCAAAAACATTTTATTCAGGGAACAGGACATATGGTACCTGAATGGAAACCCGCAGAATCGCTGAAAATGATAACTCATTTTGTACGAAATATTCCATATTAATACATAATTATATATATAAATGTGTGTGTGTGTGTGTGTGTGTGTTGCCGTGCGGTATTGTAACGTGAAATACTCATGTACGATACAGTATAGTGACGCACGGTGACCCACCGTGACTGACGGCGCAGGACGGTGACGGGCGGTACCGGACGGCATCCTACACAAAGCACAGCACCATCCTTACAGGATTTAGAGTTCGAGCCTGGGATCTGCAGGAAATTCCCAGCCGTTCAGCTGTTGTAGCAATTTTACTAAACAATTGCACTCTTATAAATGCAATACCAGCAACATTTAAGACGGTATAAAACCAAAACGGATCTTATAAAACGCTATCTTTAAAATATTGGTGTAAAACTTGACGTGCGGGTAAAAGGTGGGTGGTGTGTAGCTCCCGTTTGCGCGGGTATACCCGCGGGTAAAAAATTTTTGGTTGTGCGGGTAAAGCAGCCCGAGTCGGGTAAAAAATCTCACCCACATCACACAGTGTACATATGTATATATGTACCAGTCTGCAAACGGAGGTGAAAAATACCGGAGCCGGATGCAGACCTCCGGTTGTACCCTGATATGTACATACATATTTATCTGCCGCACCCCTCTCATGCCACAATGGTGCCTTGACCATTTAGGGAGTCGAGCTGAGTGTCTCAGTAAATGTATGGGTCATACAAACAGACCACTAATTTAAATTTCGCCTGTTCCAAATCATCAAACGGCCTCAAACCATCGAAATCTGTAAGGAGTAAGCAAAATAAGTGCAACAAGATTAATCATTGGATTATCTTTTCTCTTGAATATGGCTGTAGGGAACGACACGAGGCACCCGATGAACAAGAGTCGTCGGTGAATTACATAATGAATAAAACAACTCGAGGGCCAAAACCTTATGGGGCTTTGGCGGCTCGTCGGAGAGGGGCTTCGTGAGGGGTAACTTCGGCCCTGCGTGTCAAACGTTTTATTGCAGACAATTCGAAGACAACTTGAGGTTCCGAGACGTTGTACTTTTGCCGGTGGAGTCCCATTGGTTGACTTGAGTAGAGTGCCATCGAAGAATATTGAGTCAATCCAGCGCCGGTTGTTGTACTTGAGACCTTTCTTTTCATTTCGGATAATCGCCATTGGAGAATCTGATTACAGCTTGAAATGTTCTCTTGTAGGAAACATCAATAATTAGTAAAATCCGCAATTCTCAAAAGACTATCAAATTAGGGATCGGTTACGGTAGACTTTGTCCGACCTGACCATCTGTTGTTTGAGTTCAGCCAATTAGAAATAGATTATTGTAGAGGTAATTCAATTAGCAGCACGTTGGTTACTGTAGAGTTGATCTATTGACAAACGGGTTGTTGTAGAGATGATCCAAAAAACAACCAATTGCGATAAAGATTATCTTTTTAGCGGCTGATCACAGTGGAAGCTGTTGAACAGCTGTTGGTTGCTGTACAAGTTCAGTATTCTTAGCACACGGTTTTTTGTAGAGTGAACCCAATTAGCGAACGGTTGCTGTACAGCCTAATTGCCGTATTAGCCAATTACACTGCTGAAAACTGAGGGCTTGATCCAATTAAGAACGAGGTACTGTATGTATAGTTTGTCCAATGCGAAACTGGTTACAGTAGAGTTTATCCAATTACAAACTGGTTGCAGTAGCATTCGTGCGAAAACTTGCATACCATTTAGGTACGGTTCCAGTCGCGGTACTGACGGCGGTATTCGTCCAGAACGGCGACAAATATCACTGTCATGCCTCCGTAAGTCTCTTTTGCGGTTGGCAGGATTTTGTGCTCTGGCATAAAAAAGCCGCGTTCTCCGATGAGTCTGAAAAATGTTTTTCGTTGAATCCGCGCACGAATTTAAATATAATTTCAAATTTAACTTTAAACTAAAATTCAACCCAGGGACTCGCTTTCTCGGATCGAACGACGAATGCTGTGTGGCTGAAAACGATATCCGTTAAACTAAAAAATACAGCAGAATGTGTTTAGTTCAAATTATGTGTTTTCAAGTGTCGCACCTAGACGGGGTTGGAGGCATTTACATCAGATTGAGAAAACCATTGTTAATGAATAAATCTTCTTTATTCTGACACGTCATAGAATTTTGTTTGCATTTTCATGTGCATTTCGGAAAACTGTTCATTGCCACAGATTTTGAGAATCAGACATTTGTAGTTTTCTCAAAATTGCTCAAAATTAAACGATGTCACAAAATTTGTCTTAGTTCGCGGCCATCACTCAAGGTTGCAAAACTAGAGAATGAGTTAGGGTTGCGCTATACTTGACTTCCGGCGCCGTCCGCCACCGTGCGTCAACCGTACGTCACCGTCCGTCACCGTGCGTCACCATACGTTATCGTACGTTAGTTATTTGCGTACGATACCGTACGGTGACGGATGGCGTCGTACGAGTGACGGACGGCGCTGGACGGTGCCGTGGTGGGTGACGGACGCCACCGGACGCCACCTCCCCTCAAAATAAGTATATCGCAACCCTAACGCGATATCTTTGAGCGATGTTTGTGTGCTAAACTTCATTGTTTCCTTTGTGTTATGTACATGTTTGCTTTGTGTTTGCCTAAGTGACTAACAATGACAAATTTTGCGCCAGCCCATAGCTATCGCAAGGTTCAAGGAAGGCGCTGACCCTTGATAGCCCTGAGCTATTAGAGAAACCTGTTAAAATTGCGTTTTTTTCTTGCTCACTTTGCTCGAGTTTTTTCTATAGATATTTTTAACTGTGATCTACGCTACAGGCAGGAGTACGGCAGCGGAACCAACAGCGGAACTCCTGACTCGTCATACGGTAAAGAGCATTAAGGTTTATACTAAAGTTAGGTATGACTTCCTGTTCGCTGCGCTCGTTAGATTATCATCCCTATTATATCTCAGGCCCATGTAACGATCAGGAGCGGAACGTTTTTCTGTGGGACAAGAAAAGAGTAAGCTTAAACTTTAGGCTAATTGTTATGCTTGGTTTAGGCTTAGGCTTAGGCTAAGGAATATGCTCGCCCCTGTTCTTTACATTGGCCATATCTCATATGGCTTTTCCTTTAAATCTTTATGGATCTCTGTCACTACTACCACTCCTTGCTAGGAGACAGTTAGAAAATCATTAGATGGGCATACAATGGTTTACAGTGATTGACAAGCAAGTTTGAAACTTTTTTGGATGGGTAAAATTTTTCTCTAGGGGAGGGGTGGCTGAGCCCCTGACTGCGAGCGGACTAGTTTGCTTACCCTCCTAGCTCCGATGTAGGACTAAGTTCAATCAAGTACGCGTATTCAGCATGCTTTCGACCTTTAGCCCAGTCCGCGGCACCGCCACTTGCTGGGTCTAAAATTTGAAAAAATACACGCATAGAAAAATTATGTATATTGGGGGCACTTTCTGGACAAACGAAATAAATATCAGTCACCCGTCTTATACGGGCCCAACAGTACTACATATCTTCAGTTGGTTTTAAGGAGTGCATATATGGAAATAAGGCAGATATGTCCCAATTGAAACGTCTGAGCGAGCGAGAAAATTTTTTGAACTGTGAAAGTTATTCTACAGCCTGTACAAATACTGTTTTTTGAGTCTTTCCAGATGTTTCAGTTGGGAAATATCTACCTTATTTCCATTGTATATATGCACTCCTGGTTAAAACAAACTGAACATATGTACTACTGTTGGACCCGTATACGAGGGGGTGACTGATATTTATTTCGTCTGTCTAGAAGGTACCCCCACGCTATTCCGACCCGGACTGATATTTATTTTTCAATCCAGGTCCAGGTATTTGGACCACAAGCTTTTTTCAGCTTGATGCCTGAAAGCCATTTTCTACGGTTTAAAATGTATTACTTTTCGAATATACCCTTAAGACTACTTTTAGGACCGTAACAGTAGATTAAGCGTATTCCTAAGCCTAAGCCTAAGCTTTGCAACAGTGTGTTCCTAAAACTAAGCCTAAGTTTAAGCCTAAGGCTAAACCAAAAAATGTAGTTTAGAATGTAAGCCTGCTCTTTTACAGACCCACCAGAAACGGGGACGGCCCTAAAAGTAACATGGACCAGATTGTGTATGCTACTATGAATGCAAGTAACATTAATTCAGTCAAATTTTGTACTAAACTTAATTTGCTCCAGCAAACATTTATATATACGCAGTCTGTAGGATAATTGACGTTTATGGACGTATTAATTTTGTATTTCATGCATTTATTGGATTTCAATTACAAAAATAGGCTGCTATGGATTCAGAATTAAAATATTAACCATGAACGTTTATTACCTTCCCGTCTTATTCGGGTTACTACAGTACACGCAGGGGCATTTGTAAATCAGTTTTGCTTACAACTTACACAATTCATCAGCCGCTGTTCCTACAGCATACTTTGTATTGAAGTATGATTTCAACTTTTGTGTCGCTTTTAGTGCCATTGCTCGCTGAAACCGAGTTCAAATGGTCACTTTTTGGAGATTAATCCTAGTCCTGGCAATTATAGTCTAAAGTTTAAGCTTACTCTATTGCAGTACCGCAGAAAAACGTATCGCTCCTGATCTTTACATGAGCCCGTGCATATTATGAGCAATTAAACGCAAAATGTCTCGTTCCAATGCATTATCAAATCACACTATGCAGAGTTTAACAATTATTACACTGGAAATTGCAGTGAGTTAATTAAACAACTCAGACGGAAAGTTAGTTTTTTCGGATAACAGTAAACTTTAACTCACTCTGAGTTGAGTTAAATTCTCATTATGAGTTTTACTTGTCTCAGGAGGAGTTGATGACTTAAATTAGAATGAGTTGAATAATCTCAAAATAGTGAGTTCTGATAGTCCTAACTCAAACTGAGTGATTCAACTCATCCTGAGTTAAATTCAACTCGCTGGAATTTACAGTGTACACGAATGCGCAGTAACGACAAAATCCGTAGTCTTTCCATTATTGCATTTGACCAAAAATGGTTGAATTTTGAAATTTTTTGCATATTTCAGTTTCTCATCATCTTCGCTAATGATTCCACGCCAAAATAAAATTAGTTTCAAAATTGCATGTTTTTGAGGTTACAAGGTTCTCATACAGGGTCCCACAAAATAGCCCCTGAAGGGTTTAGTCCTTCGTGTAAGTTAAATATGCTAAATCCCCGTATGCTCTGTTTGACTGTGAACCCTATCGTACCGGCTACGGATCGGTAAACAACTTCCCATCTTAACCAACTATAAAATGCAAGTTCACCCACCTTGATTCGATTTAGCAAATCTAAGAATCCCCCTGTTCCCCATAAATTTCGTGTACATCTCTAACATTTTGGAATACCAACAGTGCTTAAACGCATCCGTTGACACCCAGCCCCCCAAAATAGTCAATCCGTACCATTTGTGGTCCATTTGGTGCTGGAAAATGCTCTTGATGCCCGTAAGGAAATGACCAAATTTGAGCGTACGAATGAAGTGTAAAAAACGCTCTGAGACGGTGTCCAATTGAATCGATAATATCGCGAACAGATCGAGTTTCGGGTTCACTGAATTCGAACGCTCCTGCGTAGGTGTCGTCACACGGATCAGATGACGAGTCGATCCCTGCAATTTAAACGGGTGACCTGTTCAACAGAAAGTACAAATCGAGTTCTGATATTCCTAACTCAGTCTGATTTTAGTTTTGCTCATTCTGATTAAAAATCAACTGCATGGAATTTACAGTGCAAGCAAAATAGCAACAACAAATTGTTGAATTAATATTAAAGCATTCTTAATATATTTAGAAATTTCGTTAACGGTATACAATCAAAACAAGCCATGTAAATAACGTGAGTAGCGAAAAAGATTTTTACCTTATCCGGGCTTGAGCCACGCAAACAGGAATTTTTACCCGTGGGTGTACACGCGCAAAAAAGATCTACCCACACCCCCTCTTTTAACCGCGCTTGAACTCAAACCAGTATTTTAAAGATCGCAGGTGATTCGCGCTTTAATGAAGTTTTACCGTATAGCTTCGATGAATTTACTAATGAAATTTTACTAGAAACAACAAAATTTCAAAACCCAGCTACTGTATTGACCTGAATAAGAGGGGGAAAGGTAATAAGAAGGGGGCCCCATTTTAAGTCAGAATCAATTGGGCTCTGTATCCGTAATAAGAGACCGTAAGCGGATAGGGTCCCTAAACCCTAATTAGAGTCCATAAATGTCAATTTAGCCTAATTGTAGCGCATAAATGACTCCAGGACCAAATAATTTGAATTCGAAAGTTTAAAGCGTACGTAAATTGTGAAAGTACATTCCTAATTATAACCTTGCATTATCGCTCAAGCTATTGTCACAAGACAAATAAACGTTAAATCCAACGGATAATTGCAGTACCGGATATAAATCAGTAACGAAGGGCGGCGCAGCGTGGGTAAAAAATATAAAACAGTCCGTAACCGAATAACAAGGGGGGTACGCTCTGGCGAGGCCAAATAAATATCAGTCCCCCCTCTTATTCGGGTCACTACAGTAAATAAACACGGGCCGCACCTGACCAGTAATAATACAGACAGCGTGTTCGGTTTAGGCTTTTAGGCTCAGGCTTAGGCTTAGGCTTTAGGCTTAGTAATAGGCTCATCCTTACGCTTAGGCTTAGGTTTAAGAATATGCTTGTACTCTATTCCGGCCCTGTTCCATACATGGACCATCTAAACTTACGTCCCCAATCCCAGTCGTAGTTTCGATTCAAATCCACACCGTCACAATGTGTATACTCAGTGCGATTACGAACGATTTTGCGCATATTTTTTCGCCACAGTCTAAACTAAAATATAGTCCGGTGCGTATATCCGCTGTAAATTCCGATGAGTTGATTAATCGGCTCACAGAACCAAATTAATTGCTTCTGGTTTATTTTTGAGTTAATATCAGTAAGCAATCACTCGCTCTATAATTTGATAAAAAGTCTTAGTAACTTGATTTATTAACTCAAAATAAGTTGAATCAACTCAGAATTCTGAGATCTTAAAAACGTAACCCTGAAACATGTCTTTCACAATCTTTCAAATCTCAAAATTCTGACTTGATCTTACGTATTCTGAGCTGATTAAACAGCTCACCCGGAATAAGGTCGAGTCAGAGTGAGTTAACATAAAACTTAATATTTACTGTTATTAACTTATAGAAATAACTAATTCTCTCCGAGTTGATTAATCAATTCATTTGAACGTGTCCGCCAAAGTAAAATCACCCAAAATATCAGACACGATTATTTGTTTCGAAATTTTAAAACGTAACCGGATCCGGAAAAAAGGAAGCAGGGCCGAGGGGACTGAGCCCCCCATGGGAAAATTGTGACCCGCTGGAAAATTTTCAACCTTGTTGGTAAATCAACGAAAACCTTTATATGACGCACCTGATAATTTTTAGCCCCCTCTAGCAAGGTGAGCTGGCTCCGGGCCTGAACGTAACACAACCTTCTTTCCGGAATCCGGCCCATGTTCATATCAGGGGCGGAACGTTTTTCTGTGCGACTGGAATAGAGTAAGCTTAAGCTTTACACTAATTTTTTTGCTTGACTAAAGATTAGGCGTAGGTTTAGGCTAAGGAATAACCTCGTTCTTACGCTTAGGCGTAGACTTAGGCTTAGAGCTTAGGAATATGCTTGTAATACTGTTCCGCCACTGTTGTTTACATTGGCCCGGAATCCTGGCTACGCAACCGGATGCCGGTTTAATTTCTACAAACAATGCAAAATACCACAGTTCGGCTGTGATCGTATCCGTCCGGGTTGACAACAGGCATTATATAGAAATCCACTTCGTCGACATAATTGCGAACCGTCTTGTTGTAATCCTTATAACCTGATACAAGCTAAAATAGCATGGATCCAACCGGGATTAAAATTGAATCAGGGCCCGTATTCTCAAATGCGCGTAGTGCCTATCATCAGTTAGCGATAGGTTTTCAAACTGACGAACATCTACAATTGCATATCTCAAAATTGGTACAGAAGTACGGCAAATCAAACACGAACAATGTGTTGAATTTCGAACCTCACCATGCGCTGGTTTCAAAGTTACACGACCTATCACCAACCGGTAATAGGTGCTACACACATTTGAGAATACTTCCTCAGGATTCAACCTTGTCACCGGAACCGGGATTGGGATTTTTGTGACTTAAATCATTGAATTCATAAAATCAAGACGAGTTGAGTTCAATTGTTCAGTTTGAGACATTGTTAATTTTAGTTTTCAACTCAAAGATACACTCAAAATAATATTTCTGATATTTAAGAAAAAATTTCTTACATTTAAGAAATATAATTAGCAAGGTGCACTTGAACAGTATTTCTGTTATAACAGAAAAGTTTTCAAAAAACTTTTCAAATAAAGTCTGAAAATGAACGTTTTCCAGTTAGAAAACCTTTTCAAATTTGCCACAGAAAATACGTTTCTGAGTAAATTCAGAAATACTTTTTGTGGGAGCAGTTTTCTAGATTAGACACCTCTGTTTATTGCGTTTCCGTTCTGTTTCAGTGTATTCATTTCAAGTTGAAATATGCTAAAGCTAACAGTTGAAATAATATCGTCCCAAGATTATTTCAACTGAAAATACCGGAATTCTTGCACGCAAATCACTCGACAAAAATTTGAACCCAAATTGAAATTTATTTCGAATTTCGTCTGCAATTACAACTCCGTTGGACCATTATGAAATACTTTTTAACCGAATCTTTGCGCGTGTAGCGGCGGATCCAAAAATTTCTGATATTAACGCCCCGCGATATATAATAGTGAAACTTGCCTGCGAAGCGAACTCGAAGCCAAACACTTTTTTAGTATTGAATCACGACAATTCGTCGACCGACAACTTGAAATGCGAAATTTCATCGACTCGGATTATGTTTAGATTTGATCATTGGCTTTAGGACACTGTTGGGCGACACGTTAACCTGTCGTGGGGCTGTGTTTGGGTGTCGGAATTCAATGGATGAACAAGATTTCAACGCCAATTAGCTTATTTTTAGCATATAGTAGGTCAAATTTTTCCGTTCATTCTTACATGGGGGCCCATGTTACTTTTAGGGCCGTCCCGGTTTCTGCAGGGTCTGTAAAACACTTGGCTCACATTCTGGACTACATTTTTTGCTTAGGCTTAGGCTTAGGCTTAGGAGTACGCTTTTGCAACGCTTAGGCTTAGGCTTAGGCTAAAGAATACGGTTTTGCAACGCTTAGGCTTGGGCTTAGGCTTAGGCTTAGGAATACGGTGTATCTACTGTTACGGCCGTAAAAGTAACATTGGCCCTTACCTGCTCAATGATATACAAACAAACTGCAGGTGAAATCCATTCTCGCGCATGAATTCCTCCGTCGATCCAGATTGCTGGCTTGTTACCATAGTCTTTCACACGACTGCCAATCTAAAATATCAAAATGTCACCACGATATTAGACGGGAGGCGCTCGCAGCATCATCATATATGGCAAGGGATCTACACTCGGATTCTCAAATGTCTGTAGCACCTATCACCAGCTGAGGTGTGATAACTTTCGACCCAGTGAATGCAGAAGCTCAAAGTTCAGCACATTTTTTGCATATGATTTGCTCTACTCTTGTAGTAATTTTGATTTTAACAACTGCAATAGTTAGTGAGTTTGAAATCCTATTACTAACTGATGATAGTTGCCATATATACATTTGAGAACATGGGTTCTGATTTCCGAAAAGGTGTTACGTTCTTTTAAGATTTCAAAAAGTTTAGAACCAACCCTGAACCCGCCTTCTGGTTACGTCCTTGTGTATGAGGGGATAGCAGAAACGAACCCCTCTTCGTAAATTTCTGGCCAATCCTGACAGGATCGGCCGAAACGCCCAACGATTTTCATCGATACCTAAAAACTAAAATACCCAAATTGTCAGGGACGCTGGGGTCCATTCTGTAGGTCCAAACCGAGCCACAACACTAACTTTTACGCCGTATAACGTCTTCCCACGATGCGACTTGTGTTGTCCTGTAATAACTTCAGCAAATTCCGGATACCATTGGCCTACGTTGAACAGATAATCAACAATCTGAAATTAAAACAGGTCATAAAATTACACAACAGCCAGAACAACTATCACCAGTTAGTAATAGGTTTTCAAACAAGCGAACTATACGAATTATAGCGGCTTGTATACGCTTGCTATACAGACTCTTAGCCAGCTACATCATGCTACGAGAGATGCCAAAGTATACGAAGCCGTATGCGGAAATGTATTTCAGGGCTTGTTTGCATTTTGGCCCATGTAAAGATCACGGGCGGAACGTTTTTCTTCAAAACTGCAATAGACTATGGTTAAGCTTAAAATTTTTTTTGCATAGATTTGGGCTTAGGTATAAGTCCGTGCTCGCGCTTAGGCTTTAGGCTTCGGATTTAGGAATATGCATAACAACACTGTAACGGCCCTGTTCTGTACATTGATCGCATTTAACGTCAGATGTGTGTAACAATTCTTCGTCCATAATAGAGTCTGCCAGAAACTCAATTTGTTAAACCTAATAAATCTGAAAATATGAAACCAGAAAGGTAATTTTGAAAAAACTGGCAAAATTTAAAAACATAAAGTTTAAACAATACCTCGTCATACGAATGATACTGATCCAGTCGAAACCATCCTTGTCCGTACGCGCTATCCTGATCCCGTTGTAATGACCGATGGAATTTCATAACTTCACGTTCTTGGTCGATTAACCTGAAAATAAAATTGTTCAAAGTTACTACAGGTTTGTGTTTGCAGGTTTACATTGCACCAATCTCCCGTCAACGAGAAACCTGATGCCGTAATTGGCGAAACGTTTCCAGTGCAATAAGTTTTGGATATATGCATTTTAGAGCTAACATTGCTGCTTATGTGTTTCCAATTTTGAGTCCCAATTAATAGGAGTCTGTATCTCTTAACCCCTTCTCACATTGATTGCAACACGTGTACATAGTACTAAATCACCAGAAGACGTGAGAGCCCCCTTGAGCTCGAGCGTCAAGCTCCTATAGCTGAGTGGTGATGGTATACACCTCCCACTCCAGTCACTGGAGATCGAATCCTAGCATAAAAGTAGGTCTCAGGGGGAAATAGAAAATATTCATGTGAAAAAGGGTTAAGGAATCCGTAAGCGGATAGAGTATGTAAACCTTAATTAGAGTCCATAAATGACAATTATTCCTAATTGTGGTGCATAAATGACTGCAGGACTAAATAAAGCTGAGTTGGAAACTTTAAAGCATACTTATGTTTTGAAAGTAACATTCAAAAGTATAACCTTATACATTATCGCTCAATGTTTTTGAAACAAGACAAATAAACTGTTAACTCAAAAGACAGTCGCTGTACCGGATATATAGCTAACGAAGGATGGAGGAAGGCGGGTTAAAACAAATAACAGTCCGTAACCGAATACCAGGGGGCGCCCACAGAAGAAGTCAAATAAATATCTGTCTCCCTCTCTTATTTGGGTCACTACAACATATACATACATATATAATATTTACGCATATACATATATAACAAAATAAACATATAAATATATACATATATACCTTTGTATATATAAGCCAAAACAAATAGGTATTCAGGGCCCGTACGATACCGAAACCTTAAGGACGGCGCCGGATCATACTGGCCGGAACTTGAAAGCCCTAAAATCTCCCTAAAAACTATTGTTTCGACCTAATTTGGAACAACTGTAAGTGACTCATTGCGGAAGCTCATGTCGATACGCATATCGACTTTACTTTTGTACATCGCTATTCAAATGGGAAACTTGTAATCCGGCTTTGGACAATTTCGTCTTTAGAATTGACAAATACTGTGGCGATACCATGACGTCAACTGGACGCGAATGACGTGATGGTTTTGACCACCAATCAATCTAAAATAACAATAACGTCACTGGGCCTATGCATAGAACAGGGTCGGATCGTTTTCCGGCGGGGTTGTAATAGTATCAGTTTAAGCTTTAGACTAATTTTTTTTACCTAGGTTTAGGAATATGCTTATACTACTGTTCCGACCATGTTCTATACATGGGCCGCTTTATACATTTTTAATATAAAAATGAAAACGGCTTTGAAGAGAATGTATAATTGTGAGTTAACTCTGATACAAAATTGCATCATTGTAGGTATACTTATATATTACCCACGTAGGTGTCAGGGTGTAAACGAATAGTAAAAATAACTGAAACGGAAAGCGGATATTACAGTAAGATATAAAAGTTTCAAATATGTTTTTTCTGTTAACACAATTGAGGCTTGCAAATATTCACCGATCTTTCAAAAATTTTAAAGTTAAAACGGCGGACGCATCGACAAAAAGATTTTGAATGAATTTTGTTGTTTTTATTTCATTTCAAACAATTGAAGCATATCTGTACAGAAAAATTGCGAGATAATTTATAATTAATTTTGAAACTAAAAATTACAATATTTCCCTTATTTCTATAGCAGAAACGGAAGAAGCGGACACTGATTTTGGCCGGAAACAGAAACGGATGTCCGGTAACACCTTGATATATACATATTTATCCGCCGGGAAATTAAGTAAATATAAAGCGATGAGTTGTTGAATTATACAAATTTCAAAAAGAACCAACGAGATTCCGGCTGTTCGTGTTATTTCTGACGCGAAAATTTGTTGCAAAATGATTTAAAACTGCGGATTTCATTGACAAAATTAAATTTTGGCGAAAATTTTTAAAAATTCATGCGAAAAAGTTTTTAGCACAAACAGCTGACCTGACGATTTATTTGTTCTTCTTGGTATATTTGAAATAAACGTTCGGTTTGTTTTGAAGTTTTCGGTTGTATACTGAGGATTGAGTATCTAAAGCTTTAAGCCGTATTGTCAAACATGTGTAGCAACTATCGTAAAGAATGTATGCTGACAGTGGCGGATCCAGAAATTTCTAAAAAGGTCCGGGGGGGGGGGGGCGAGATAGAATACTGGAGGAAGAAGACTCTCGACCGAAGCGATCGAGATGCCGAATGCCATTTTAGCTCTAATGGGTCAACCACGAATAGCGCGCGAACTACTGTGAAAAATTGTCCAGGTCTGGGCAAGGACCATAACAAGGATGTTATCTTAGAACGAGTCTCTTTGCAGAGTCTAAGGACAACGCAGACATCCTGCATACAGGGTCTCCAATGTCATTATAGCCACAGTACAGAGTGCATCATGTCGTTACACTATAAGCGCGCATTATTACGTGGATGATCCATAAACTTTAATACCAAAACTTTGCTCTGATCCCTGGTTGGGGCTTAAAAGCCGGAGCGGCTCCCAGTTGGAATCACTTGTACGCAGGTGAAATTCAAACGTCAACACTGTCAACTGCGTGTGATTTTTGTCCAGCAAAATTTAGAGTCTGTTTGAGTTGGTAAACCAATAGAGCTTCATTTGGAAAATTTTATTCAACGTAACTGCTTTTTTCCAAAAACCTAGCTACATTCTTGGCTTGTCGCCTGTAAACGTAGCTAAAAGCGCTATTCACACGTGCAAGATTTTGCAGCAAAAAGTTGCACGCGCATCTTGCATGTGCAAGTTTGGTCACAAACCAACGTTGAAGTTCTTGCAGCTGATTATTCACTGGAATTCATGCTATTTAATTAAATTCGCACATGTGAACGCAGTTACAATTCGCTTGAATTTCTTGCACTTGCAGTTTCATTGATCAATCAGAATGTTTCTTTAAAAATACTTGCAGTAGCAACCATTTCGTTCAAGTTGCGGCTGCAAGTATTTTGTGCACGTTGTAGCTGCGAGTTTTCGCTGCAAAACTGGCACGTGTGAATGGGGCATAACGATTTTGGCGTTAATTGCTTTGTGTCATGCTTTTAGTGATAGAGGGTAACATAGATAAAAACAGTGTGGCTCCATCCAAGCAATGGGCTTCGAATAGGGCTCAAACATAAAATTTTGTGTTAAGATTTAGTACCAAAATAACGTCTGTGCTATACATTGAAATATTTTTTATCCGCCATTGGTGGGCAGCTTGGAGGGTTTCTAGAAATTAGGTAATGTGGTTTAAATGACACACTGCAAATTCCAATGAATTGATAAATCAACTCAGCTAGAGAGTCAGCTATATTTCTGAGTTAATAATAGTTAACATTAACTCACTCTTAGTTGAGTTGATTTTCACTCTGGAGTTCAGTTTGTTTCGGGTAAGTTAAATAATTAAGTCAGAGTCAATTTTATTGACTCAGAATCCTGAGTTCTGAAAGACCTAACTTAGGCTGAGTGATTCAATCATTCTGAGCTAAAATCAACTCACAGGGATTTACAGTGCAGTTTAGGTTAAGTTTCTAATTATCAATAGTTGCCCTGTTTGAGTACCGGGCTCGTGTTACCTTTGGGACGTTCTATATTGTGATGCAACTGCAAAAGAGTAAGCTTAAATTTTAGACTACAGTTTTGGTTAGGCTTAGGTTTACGCCTTTTCAAAGCTTAGGCTTAGGCTTAGAAATATGGTTAATCTACAGTAATTGCCGTAACATTGGCCAGAATAGTTAACATACCCGTCCAATCGCATTTGAACCGTAGAGCTTTCTGTTAAAGTATAGGATTTGTTTATATTACATATTAGAATATGTAATATTATTAAATGGAACGATAAACAATTTGATAAATTATACCTAATTATAGACATTATCTATTGTATATCTGAAATCAGACTCAATTAATATTCTATAAGCGAGCCCGGAGCCAGCTCACCAGGGTGCAACTGAATGCATAAAATACCGAAAAAGGAGCCAGAACCGGAGGTCAATGAAACTAGACGGAGACGGAGCAGGAGGCTGATTTTCTGCCGGAATCGAAGCCGAAGGCTGGACCTCCGGTTGCACCCTGCAGCTGATTTTGCTAAGGAAGGCTAAAAAATTTTCAAGAGCGGTATGCAAGGGTTTTCTATATTTTGCAACTAAAGTTGAAAACTTTCTAGGAGGAAGGCGAAATTTTTACAGGAACCGATAAGCTTGGCTACGGTCCCGTCTATAAGTTTGACCATATTAATCGGTCAGCATTAAATCATTTGGCTCACATTTTCAAAAATCACCGGGACTTTTCCAAAATTACACTGTACCGGATGCTGTGGAGATTGAGAACTAGTGTGGCTAACATCGCTGCTTGCCGCTATAAAGTAGAATTTTAGCTTAGATGTTGTTATTCGTTTAAAGGTAGAGTTTAAAGTTTTCAATTGCAGTCACATTTTGACAATCAGCGTAATAATTTACTCTGCTACTGAGAATACTTAACAAATACAAACAGATTTGCAAACAAACGAAAAAACAGGCAAAATTTAAGTTCAATCAGCTTAACAATTCAAAACCGAAAAATCGGAATTCCGACATCGGAATTCAAGCCAATCGGAATCGGACTCGGAACTTATATTGTTTCCAAATTTTAGGCGGAATAGTAATTCCGTTGGAACCCTGCCAGATGCTGTGGAGACGACATACAAAAAGAACCGGAACTAAAGACTACAAACGCCGTAGGATTTTTGGTCCGGAAATTGTCAAGATTGTATCCGAAGCAGGCCCGTGTAAAGTTCTGCGGCGGAGAGTTTTTCTGTGGGACTAGAATAGAGTAAGCTTAAGCTTTAGACTAATTTTTTTGCAATGTTTCGGCTTAGGCTTCGGAATATGCTTATAATACTGTTCAGCCCCCGTTCTTTACATTGGCCCCGAAGTATAATTTTAACATATTCAAAAACATTAAGTAACATTTTGTGTACTGAACGGGGGCATGACCTGCCACCCCCATCATAATTTCTAGATTTCGTCCTTGCTGTTGAAGTAAGTTGATGAATTTGAGTTAAATTTGAATTTATGGTAAAAAATTATTTCCAAGTTTTTTTTATTTTTAAGTCAAAATTAAGTCTGAATGGTCATGCAGGAAACGCTGTGAATCAGCTAAGGATTGCATTAAAATGCCATAGTTTGCTTGTTTGAAAACCTACTACTTAACTGGTGATAGAAATTTACGTTTTAGTCTTTTAATTATATGGGCTTATGCTTCATACAGAGAAGTTTGATAAAAAATACTGTGCTACTTATATGGTTTTTTGTAAAAAATTTTAAAAGTTTTCAAAAAATGTTTTTACTCAAATTTTGCTAATTAATAACGTTTCGTTACAGCGCAAGGGTGGCGTTATACTTGTCGGGTGGCGTCGGACGGCACTGGGCATCCAAAATATTTTTTGCTTCAAAATTGATATGCTATTCCATACGGCAACAATCCTGCGTTGTGGTACAGTGACAGACGGCGCCGGACGATGATGGACAGTGACGGATGGCACCGGATGTTATCAAACAAATACCGCCAGATTTAGGATATTTCTCAGCTGGAGCAGCAAAATTAACCATGAAATTGATAGAATTGATAAAAAGTAAAAAAATTGATTTTAAGAAAATTTTTTACTGCGAGGAACAAGAAAATAGGAACAGCCGGCGTATGGCGATTCCCGTTTGATCTTTTGGCCATTTTAGCATTGACTACGTGAGAAAAAATTTGCCAAAAAACATTTTGCAGCGAACAAAACTCAATTTCTTAAAATATTTTTTTTGCTGAAAATTCAAGTTGTTTTGCAACTTTTACCTTCAAACAGACACTGCCTCCGGGTGGATTGGCGTTTTTGGTAAAAATAACTTTCATATAAAATAAATGTTAAAAATGTACGAAAAAAATGTGTATAATTGAATTTTTCTAGACTATTGACGATGCAGGTGCTCGAAGAAATTAATGGTGTACTAGTAACATATATACTGTTATATTGTATATTAGCAGAAAACAATATCATTTTAGCAAACTGCTGACGAGTTTAAAAGGCGCAGTGGACAAAAGCGAAGTATATTTTAGCTGGTTTCTGCTTTAAATTGTATAAAAATATGGACCAATCACTGTAAATTTCACTGAGTTGATTTTAACTCAGAATGAGAGTTGAATCAATCAGACTGAATTTGGACTATCACAACTCAGAATTTTGAGTTGATTTAATTCATTCTGAGTTAATTATGCGTCATCCATTTTATCGTGTGCCCGCCGTGTGGAAAATTGACGCAACCATTTCCAAGTACGGTTTTGAAAAACGCGTCAGGAAGGAAATTGAATTTGAAAAAATTGGTCTAGTGGGAAATTGAGACAATTTACAAACCGTACTAGTAAATTGAAATGATATTTTGAGTGTCGATTTCCCAATAGGGAATTTAAATAGGACAGCAGTAGGAAATTGAGACATTTTTAAAACTTAAATAGGAAATTGATAAGCTAAATTTGCTGTCGAAAAGGAAATTGAAAAGTCACCAAAACTGCAGTGGGAAATGGGCACCCAAATTTCAGTTTCAATTTCCCTCACGGTAGTTGAAAATCAGCAGGGCAGTGGGAAATTGAAAAAATCATAAAAGCGGAAACACTGCGGTAGGTACATGACCTTTGACCTCCAATTTCAACGGTTTAATATACCTGTTAAAATGTATTATACGTTTATATTTTCTTTCTATCTGCATATTCATGTTTATGTATATGTGATGATTTGACATAGCCATGAGCCAGAGATGCGTGCAGTTTACAACTGAATTTATTCTAAATATTCGATTTTGAATGGGGTAAATATTGCATACGTAATGTTAGGCATAAACCAGGTTTTGAATTGGGGCAGATTAAAAGCTGATTCAAATAGACTACGTTCGTTCTGACATGTACAAAGAGCTAGAAACCAGGATAAGACGCCGTTTAGGGTGGTAGATTGCCGTATTTAATGAATTGAGTTAACAAAACTGTTCAATATATCAAGTATGCACATGCTAATGACAGTGAATAAAACCTATGTACTGTACTGACCCAAATAAAAAGAGGAGAAAATAGTCTGATTTTGGAGTCTATAAGTCAATACGTCTTCATTTCTTTAATTAGAGTCCGTAAATGGATAGGGTACAATATTAATGATTTTATTATTGTAACTACCCGAATAAGAGGGTGTGATAAGGGGGTCCAAATTTCAACTTAGGAGGCCCATCACATTCAATTTCTACTTTCAATTTCAGTCGCACAAGTTCAACCTTGCGACTTGGGCGGCCCATAAAACATTTCTAGAAACTCTCCAAAATTTCAACTTAGGAGGCCCATCACATTCAGTTCCTACTTTCAATTTCAATCGCACAATTTCAACCTTGCGACTTGGGTGGCCCATCAAACATCATTTCTAGAAACTGTCATTCTGACCTTCAATTTGAACTTTGAGTTGCAAAATTTCAACCTTTTTGGGGACAATATCACAACTGAAATTGTAAACTGTAAATTCAATTTTCGATAACAGGGACAATATCGTTAAATTGGCAAACGTTATGCTTCTCTTTCAATTTCCACATTGGTAATTGCAGTGTCAAGGCAAAGCGGAAATTGAATTTGGAAAATGGCGCAATTTCCCATTGCCCTTGTTTAAAAAATCGCTAGTGGTAAATTGAAGATCAAATAATGTTATCAATTAACTACTTGAGTTTAAAAAATCGATAGCTGTGGGAAATTGAAACAGTTTTGAAATTCAATTTCCTTTTTGAAGCGTTTTTCAAAACCGTACTTGGAAATGGTTGCGTCAATTTTCCACACGGCGGGCACACGATAAAATGGATGACGCATTACTCAAGTCACCTAGAATCAATTCAACTCAGAGTGCGCCTCAACTGAGTGTGAGTTAATGTTTATTGAAATTAATTTAGAAATATACCAAGTCGCTAGCTGAATTGATTAATCAACTCATTCGAATTTACAGTAAAATTCCCGTCCATATACTGACCTAGTAATAGGCTTAGATTTAGGAATAGGCTTACACCTTGAAATAGGCCTAGACCTAGGAATAGGCTTTGACCTAGGAATAGGCTTCGATTTAGAAATAGGCTTACACCTAGAAATAGGCGTAGACCTAGGAATAGGCTTTGACCTAGTAATAGCTTAGATTTAGAAATAGGCTTACACCTAGAAATAGACCTAGACCTAGGAATAGACTTAGACGTAGGAATAGGCTTAGATCTAGAAATAGGTTTAGACCTAGGAGCTTCGACCTAGAAATAGGCCTGGACCTAGGAGCTTCGAGCTAGAAATAGGCCTAGACCTAGGAATAGGCTTTGACCTAGTAATAGGCTTAGATTTAGGAATAGGCTTACACCTAGAAATAGGCCTAGACCTAGAAGCTTCGACCTAGAAATAGGCTTAGATTTAGGAATAGGCTTACACCTAGAAATAGGCCTAGACCTAGGAATAGATTTAGACGTAGGAATAGGCTTAGATCCCGAAATAGGCCTAGACCTAGGAACAAGCTTAGACGTAGGAATAGGCTTAGACTACTGTTAAAACCCTCAAAGTAAACATCGGTTAAACTTTTGACGTTTCATTGACACAGGCAAACATTTAAACACAAATACTATAAAATCAAAATAAAACAAAATAAAAATAACATTTCACTGCATTTTGTATTGCAACACAAGGCCATCCAACGAATAATTTAATAGACCAATTTTGTACCAGGGGGTGCGTAATTTGTCCGGCAAGTCGAAACGGAAGGACAGGGGGGGTAGGCTCTAAAACGTAAACGATCGGCAATCAAAACGATACGGAACAGTTGAGATTTGAAGAATTCATGACCAAACTGTGATCGAAATACAAACTTTAAATCTAGAATTTATGAAATGTAGCAACTCGAATAAGAGACGGTTAATAAAAGAGGGTTTGCCATTTTGAGTTTCAGGCAATAAGAATCCGCAATCCTAATTGAAGTCCGTCAGTGGATAGAGTCCATAAGTCTAAATTAAAGTCCATAAAATAGACCAAAGCAGAAGAATGGCCTGGACTGCTGAAATAGGGTGTCGGACATTCAGACAACTCGCATAAATTTTATTACATCCAGCGCAAAAAACGGATGTGACAATCAACAAAAATACGGCGGAAGCAAATCAGTTCTGCCTAAAATACAAAACAATGACGTTGTGTCTAACCATTATGTGGTAAATTAAAAATAAATAACAGTCCGTAGCTGAATAACAGATACGTCGCCTTCTGATGATCCAAAATAAATATCAGTCCACTCTCTTATTCGAGTCGCTACAGTATCCCAGTAAAAATAGTTTTTTCTGTGGGTTTTCAAACGGTAATTCCAAACGATACGTCTCCTTCACAGATTGGCTGCCGAGGATATGATTTAGGGAAACTAAAATCCTGTATCAAAAATTTGATTGGTAACTTTAGTATAGGCGGACCAGTACGATCCTAGGGAGTCCAGCGATCGTACTGACACGCTTATACTAGTATCAACCATAATATCTTGAAGCTTACTAAAAGTGTTTTTCTTGTATCTCCATACATTTTGGGAGTGGGGTATATCGTCGTTTATCCCCTCTGTTTATATACACCCCTGGTCTAAACTGTGCACATCCGATCTGAGGACGCATTTGAACTCACATTAATACGCAACTTGCAAAATGTTATTTTTTGCCAATTCAACAAAAACAACAACAACTGACGTAAAATAATATTGTAACCTTTTGATAATAAAATTGTCATTTTTTTGATAAATCTGACCTAAATGTTAAAAATTTTACGTTTTTACTTTTAAAATTTTAGGCAAATTAGCAAAAAAAACTATTTTTTCATGACCAGATCCTGTTTTTGAGACAAACTGTCTTTGTATATTAATCATAAATATTATGATGGTTACATCTGGGCTGGTTTAGGTGAAAAATGGGCCCAAGCATATTCCTATACCTAAACCTAAGCCTAAGCGTATGGATGAGCGTATTCATAAGCCTAAGCGTAAGCCTACGCGTATGGATGAGCCTATTCCTAAGCCTAAGCATAAGCCTAAGTCTTAGCCTAAGCCTAAGCAAACGAATTAGTCTAAAGCTTAAACTGACTGTATTATAGCCCATCCGGAAAACGATCCGGCCCTGTTGTATACATTGGTCGAACAATGAAATCCTACTAAACTGTCAACGTGTCTAAATTGAATTTCTAAACCAAATTCTGACTACAATTTGTGTACACTTTCGTTAGGTTAAGGCTTAGTAATAGGTTTAGTTAAAAATTTTAGGCGAATTTTTCAGACTTAAGCTTAGGTAACTCTGTACATAAATTGACGCCTAAACCTGTACGCAAGCGTATACGTTTAGGCAAATATTTACGCAAAGGTTTAGGCGTAGGAAGTCCTTTAGCAATGGGTAAGTATTTTCCTAAACCTATGCCTAAACTTGAGCCTGAAGCTTGCGTATAAGTGTCCAGTATTGTGATCATGCTTCAAAGGCTAACATTACCTAACGCAGTGTAAATATTGGTATACGAAAATGACCGTGGGAAACGAATTTTTATTTCGTTTTTTAAATGTTTTTCTAAATTTAGGAAAAAATATAATTTTGAGTAAAATTTAAACTAAAAAAATACGCGATTCTCATCTTTAAATTAAGCTAATAAAGTAAAAGAGGCTGAGAAGAAAAGTATGTTTTTCAAAATACGCAAAATTTCATAAAAATATACAACTAAAAATTAAAACAAATTTAATGTTAAGTACACAAATTGCTGACAGCAACTTACGATACAGCGAAAAAAAAGCTGACGAGCGAGTAAAACGAGTGACAAGCCAAACGCAATTTTAGTACTAAATCTTATAATAGCAAGATAGCCGAGCAGATCAGAGACGGCTTCCTTTTAAAATTTTTCTGTATTACATTAACCCTTCCTCACATGAATATTTTCTATTTCCCCTGAGACCTACTTTTATGCTAGGATTCGAACTCCAGTGACTGGAGTGGGAGGCGTATACCATCACCACTCAGCTATAAGAGCTTGACGCTCGAGCCCGAGGGGGCTATCACGTCTTGTGGTGATTTAGTGCTATGTATACGTGTTGCAATTGTTAAACACGGTGCGGTATATATTATTTACCGTATAGACTGCGCTTAGTTGCCTATAGGTAACTCAATGTGAGAAGGGGTTAAAATATAACATATTATCCGTAATCCCTCAGTCCATGTTTCCCACTTTGAAAATATTTTTGCATATTTGAGCGTCTCATGATCTCCACAGATTTTTTGTAATTTTGAAACTCTCATCAGTATCGCGTAGGCAATTTTTGCCGTAGCTGGATTAAAGTGGCAGAACGTTTTGCGTCCGCATAACCAGCATGTCTTTCACTTTGCCATGTTTCCGTGTAAACCGGGGGGTAAAATGAAACTTTTCAGATATTCAGACCCCCTGAGAAGCCAAAGTTTGGACATGGATGAGCATATTCCTAAGCCTAAGCCTAAGCCTAAGCCTAAGCAAAAAAAAATTAGTCTAAAGCTTAACCTGACTCCATTATAGCCTCTCCGGAATACGATCCGGCCCTGTTCTATACATGGACCCTTGTCTTAAACATTCGCCACATTATTGTTTTCAACTCCGCATTTATAGTTATCTTCCACTTTTACCTTTATCATGACCGGGTTACTTTCGGGGCCGTATAACTCTAGATTAAGCATATTCGTAAACCTAAACCCAAGCGTAAAATAAATGTGTTACTCCTACGCCTAAGCCCACACCTGTGTTTAATTCTAAGCCTAAGTTAAAAAGTAGTCTAAAATCTAATCGTACTCTATTGTAGTCGTGCGAGAAACCGGGACGGCCTGAAGCGTAACAAGGGCCCTTGTCGCAAACAGCTATTGAACAGCGAATGTCGTAGAGAATACGCTTTGTTTATAAAAATCGCCGACAAACATTTGTGTTTGTGTAAGAATTTGAAGGTTAAACTTTCAACAACGATTATCTGCAATAGTCTAAACAGTCAAATTTTTCAATTTTGTTTGTTGTTTATGAAAGGTATGCAGTTTTTGGCCCATGTTACTTTAAGGGGCGTCCAGGATTCTGGTGGCTCTATAAATGAGTAAGTTTAGATACAAGATTACATTTTTTGCCTAGGCTTAGGCTTAGGAACACATTTTTGCAACGTTTTAGGCTTAGACTTAGGAATACGCTTAATCTACTGTTACGCCCCTTAACGTAACATTGGCCCAGTTTTCGGCTAAACACATCAAGAACAATTTGGTTTTATTTGCAATTTGGCGAAGGTACGGAATCTGGACCCCGCTAGGATTTTGATAAAACGTGATCCATCCAATAGATCTCGACGAGCGAAATTTAACGGTACCATTTTTATGGCTGGATGACCAACGATTCAAAAGTTATGGCCCTCAAAATTGTAGTACAAATACGCACAGTTTGGAACATCAAGTAGCTATCATTTACATGTTCGGATAATATAAGCTTAACCTGGTTTATTCGTTACACAAATTTGATTGCTGTTTGTACATGTTTTATATGGTAAAATGTTAAAATTTATAGTGCCACAACTATTGAAGCGAAGACCCTGCAGCGCTAAAAAACCACTGTTGAGCTCAGCAAGTCGAAATCTATAAAATAAACTATTTTTATTAAATTCGTAGGGGGTTCATATTCCGCACCCCCACCTTGCAATTTATCTTTTCTCGCATTATTCACAGCATAATCTTAACAAGACATGAGAGGCCCCCTCCGAATTGAGCATAAAGGTTCTTTTTGCTGAATGCTGAAATGGTAAACCAGAGATAGAAGTGGGATGTATGGACCCGTTGGATCCCACGCCGACTGAAGGCGCTGAAGACAATTTTGATCTTAACAAATTTTTGCTGTATAATCCAAAATTAGGTAAGATATAAGTAGGCTTGTCCGTTTAACTATTTTTATTGGTTGTAATATTCAATGTAATTTTATCTCTTGTTCATCCAAATTATATACGTACGTTATTCAACAATAAAGAATCAACGAATGAATACAGGGTAAAAATCAAATGTTTCGGTTTCGAAACTTTCACGCCACAACTAAGCTACAATTTTTCATTGAAGATTTCTGGTCCATCGCTACAGTTTCCGCTATCCTTTTGGATTTGCCGATATGTTTCTTTCTGAATGCTTTCAATGCAAGATTTTTGCGTTCAAATTTCGTGATGCGTAGATCACAATTTTATGACAAAGTAGCAAAGCAAAACGCTCTGCTCATGTAAAGTTCAGGCGCGGAACGTTTTTCTGTGGAACACAGATGTTTATATATTTAGATATATACATATATACATATATACTGATAAAGTAAAACGATGTGCGTACGTCTATTTGCAATATTAGCACTAATCACAGCGCCAATTTCTGGCGCAGCCTTAGACTCAAATGACATTGCTCCAAGCTTTCTGGCTGATTCTGAACAAGTTACCAGTTTGCCTGGTTTGACGTTCGAACCAAAGTTTCGCCACTTTTCGGGCTATTTGAAAGCGTCTGACACAAGATATTTACATTATTGGTAAGCATATAGGATAAGTTTCAAACTAACCATAAAAATAACAGTTCAAACTTGATCTATATGATTCAAACTCGGTCAATTCGGGATATATTCTTTTACCATAATATGATGTTTATCATAAAAATGGTTGGATTTTGAAAATTTTTGCATATCTTTATTTCGGTATTACATCAATTCGTCGCCGGACAACTTGTAACTCGAAATCGCATCTCACTCGACAAATTCGTACATCATCATCATGGCTTAGGCGTAGGATTACGCTTAAGGTTATACTCACATTTAGTTGTCGGGAGAAAAATTGTCGCAAATTCCTTTTTTATATCTGCGATCCTCGGTACTTAAATTATGGCCAAATGTTCCTTTGCCATTCTATTGCATTGGAACATCGAGCTTGTTTGCCTGTCTGGTGTACGCTGATATGCATATATTCTCAAATGTGTATAGCACCACCTGGCCCATGTAAAGATCAGGGGCGGAGAGTTTTTCTGTCTGACTAGAATAGTGTAAGCTTAAGCTTTAGAATAATGTTTGCTTGGCTTAGGCTTAGGCTTAGGCTTAGAAATATACTCATTCTTACGCTTAGGCTTAGGCTTAGGCTTAGGAATATGTTTATAACACTGTTCCGCCACTGTTCTTTACATTGACCGCACCACCTATTAATTGTTTACTATCCGTTGTAGAACGCTTTTCACTAGTGAAAGCATAAACAATGCTATTCTGCGTACAATGTTACATATACCGCTGTAACAAATTGCTTATTTGAAAATTTATCGCTAACTGATGATAGCTGCTATACACATTTGACAATACACAAACTGGTTTTAGGTACGTTGAATCCCAACAAAACCCAACTACGGATCCCGTGTTGTTGTGGCTCAACGGAGGACCTGGGTGTTCTTCTTTGGACGGCTTGCTTTCAGAATTAGGTCCGTTTCATGTCCGCCCTGATGGCAAAACCGTTTACGAAAATCCGTACGCTTGGAATAAGGTAATTATACAGCGCTGTAGAGGGCCGATTTTCCCCATAAGCTAAATCAGCTACCCACCCCATCACAGAGGAATTTGCTAAGGCCTGTTTCTTACCCTCGCTCATGCATATTTCTTTGCCTATGTAGTGATGGATCAAGGAATTTGAAACGGTGGGCAGGCGTATACAAGTGATGCAAATACGGCACCAAAGGTTGCTGCTAAGGATTATATCAAGATGAAATCGCTTCAGCGAACGAACGTCCCACAAATAAAACATACAGCGATAGAAATTGACAGAAATACTTAGAAAATCGACTCAAAATATGAAAAAATAGATAAAACAGACTACAAAATTTCCGTCAAGAAATTTTTATACATTTTTAGCAATTTTAGAAAAAACCTTTCGAACAAAACGGCCCATAATAGAGTCAGTTTAAGCTTTAGACTAATTTTTTTTGCTTAGATTTAGGCTTAGGCTCAGGAATATGCTTATACTACTGTTCCTGCCCTGTTTTATACATGGGCCAGCAAAACGATCGAGAAATTTGACATCGATTTTTAATATTTTTAACGATGTTTTTTAGCCATAAAAAGACCAAAATTTGAAACACAAAATTACTTAAAAACGTTGCACTCAAAAGTGCCGTTAAACTTTTACAATTTTTAGGAAAATATTCTTGCGAAAATAGCGATAATAGTTTACCATAAAGGTGGTAGCGGTCGCTTTTCGATAAAATAAATAATGCCCGGATTTGGTTACGTTAGGGACAAAAAGGCAGGGAACCTGTATTTCTTTCAGAAATGTTCCGAGGGAAAAACAAGATCCTCGCTCGCTTGCGCTCTTGAACCAACTCCGAAGTGCTTACATTGCAAAATGATTTTCTCACGCTAAAAATTCGTTCACAATTAGCTTGAAGTTAAAATTACACAATTGTATTGAGCAGAGAAGAAAAAATAATCGGCGGGTAAAGGCGAGTGCCGGTAAGCAAAAGAATTTTGCTCGGGTATATTCGCGAGTAAAAAAAATATAATTTCCGCGAACAAAGCGCAGCGCAGATAGAAAAATCTTTATCCATAGACTCCTCTGAGCATATACCATTCCAAAATGGAATCCTGGCTATGCCGCGCATTTTCAGTTTGCTGAATAAATTTTTTTGGATAAATTAGCTTTTTTGTTGCAGATTGCCAACGTTGTTTTCTTAGAAGCTCCAGCTGGAGTTGGATTTTCGTATTCAACTGATGGTAACGTAACCACAGATGATGATTTGGTAAGTTCTGACGAATTTGCTGGTTAAGAGTGTTGCGCTATACCGCCGTCCGGCGCCATCCGTCACCCATACGACGCGTCGTCCGTACGGCGCCGTCCGTCACCGTGCGGCATCTTCTGTCATCCGTACGGCGCCGTCCGTCACCGTGCGGCATCTTCTGTCATCCGTACGGCGCCGTCCGTCACCGTGCGGCATCTTCTGTCATCCGTACGGCGCCGTCCGTCACCGTGCGGCATCTTCTGTCATCCGTACGGCGCCGACCGTCACCGTGCGGTATCGTACGCAAATAACTCACGTACAATAACGTATGGTAACGGACGGTGACGGATGGCGCCGTACGGGTGATGACGGCGCCGGACGTCAAGTATAGCGCAACTCGAAGTTTGTGCCAATAACGCATATAGCGCCCATAAAACCAGGGACAGGGTACCAGAAACGGGTCCATGATTAGGGTTTGGCATTCGGCAGTTGCAATAATCATTTAAGGCTTTGAAAATCTTCTTTCCAAAATATGGCAAACTAATGGTTCTATTCAGTTTAAGTGCCTGCCAGCCGGCGTTTGCCCAAAAATGGTCGGATTTTGAAAATTTTTGCATATGTAAGTTTCTCATATTCCCTCGGTAATTATTTAATGTTGAAATTTGAATTATTAGAAAATTTGACTTGTTTCAGTCTCAGGTTAGGAGTTTTGGGAGCAAAATACTTTTTGGTGAAAATGTTCAGTATGTCGGCCGATGTAAAGAACATGAGCGCAACAGTATTATAAGCTTATTCCTTGTCAGAACTGCAGGTCTGGACGACCACCCCCTACGTCAAAATACTGCGAATATATGCGGGTTTCCCCTAAATTTCTAAGAAACATATAGCTACGCCGGGAATCGAACCTCGCACCTCTCGCTGGTGAGTCAAGCGTTCCCCGCTATACCACGTGGCCGATATCATAATTTCCCCTGGTGGTATATCTGCACGAGTATGTACGTGTCTTAACAGAACACAATCTGAACATACACAAGCTACACAGCGTATACTAACATTCCTAAGCCTAAGCCTAAGACTAAGCCTAAGCCTAAATGTAAGGATGAGTTTATTCCTAAGCCTAAGGCAAGCAACAAAATAGTCTAAAGCTTAAGCTTATTGTATTCTAGTCCCTCAGAAAAACGTTCCGCCCCTGATCTATGGGCCTGTATTTTATATATCATACTGTGCAGTTTGTTCAACTGAGTCGAACGAAACTTATCGCCATCAAGATATTAGTTAATGAGTTATGGTCAAATACTGTTTTGGCTCTCAACCAACAGTTAATGAACCAAATCAGTTGCTTGACCATAAACTCATTAAGTAACAGTCAGATGGCATTAAGTTTAATGCGATTTGACTGAGGCAAACAAACTGCGCAACGCCGGCTGGTGGGCGCTTAGCGGCATAAAACCCTCGGTTACTACAATTTAGCGGTGGGTACATCACCGAACTGAATTTTTGTAAGACAGAAATTGACTGTATTAAGAGTACTGTAGTGACCCGAATAAGAGAGGGGACTGATATGTCTTTGGCCACTCATGAGAATACTGCCCCCACTTAATTGGTTGCAGACTGTTATTTATTTTTAACCCGCCCTCTGTTGCCCTTCGTTACTGGTATATATCCGGTATGCAAATATCCGTTGAATTAAACGTTTATTTGTCTTGTGTTAATAGCTTGAGCGATAATGCAAGGTTGTACTTAGGAATGTACTTTCAAAATTTAAGTGCGCTTTAAAGTTTCGAACTCAACTGTATTTGGTGCTGGTGTCATTTATGCACTATAATTAGAAATAATTGACATTTATGAACGCTAATTAGGGTTTAGAGACTTTATCCGCTCACGTACTCTTATTAGGAATACGGACTCCTATTGATGGGGACTCAAAATGGGGACCTCCTCTCTTATTACCCTTTTTCTTATTCGGGTCATTACAGTAAATGATAACTCTGTAGACAAGGTATACAACTTACCTTGTTTCGAGTGTTACCAACTGTATCATCGCGCGTTGCGTTTTCGCTTACTCGTAAGATTACAAAAGCGATGCCATCGTCTCGGATTTACTTAACAACCGAAATGGGACCCTATAAAATTTTCTTTCCTCCCATTTAAATGAATTGGGGTATGGCTAAACCGTATACGCGCGTTGGATACATTCTTTCCTGCAAAGATGTTCGCCGTCGACTAAAGTAAAAACTGAACAATTTCAAACATCGTATCAAATTTAGTCGCTGACTTAAGTATTTACTTAACTACGTTTTCAAAGCCATCAATCGGTTGAGTTTTATGTTTTGCCGTCGACTACGGTGAGAACGTAATATTTTGAAACATCGTATCAAATTTAGTCAGCGACTTAAGTATTTACGTAACTGCAGAAACCGTTGATTATTTAAAGTGTTTGTTTAGCGAACACTCAGCTATAAAAAGAATAATTTTGTAAGGTTTTGTAGCCAAAATGTGTGTTGTTTTAGACTTCTCAGCTTAACTACAACGCTGTCAAAGAATTTTTTGACCGTTTCCCATCGTTGAAGAGCCACGATTTCTATATAACTGGTGAATCATACGGTGGGATTTACGTACCAACGCTAGCAACGCGAGTCATTGATGGTATGAACAGTTTTCCGTTGAAATTTAAGGTAAATTTCTTCGCAATCGAGTAGTCTGCTCAACCGGCATGGGGGGGCAGAGCGAAGCAAACTAGTCCATGTAAAGATCAGGGGCGGAAAATATTTCTGTGGGACTAGAAAAGCGTAAGCTTAAGCTATAGATTAATTTTTTCTTGGCTTACGCTTAGGCTTAGGAATATGCTCATTTTTACGCTCAGGTTTCGGCTTAGGTTGACGTTAAGCTTAGGAATATGCTTATAATACTGTTCTGCACCTGTTCTTTTACATTGGCCAACAATCTTATGAAAATCATTAGAGTCCGCACGTTGAATTGTTTATCTTTGAGCCTTTGCTGCAAGCGATTTTGTTTTGATGCGATTTGCAAACGTGTATGCGGTATTTAAAGCACATTTGTGCCTCTGACGTCCAACCTTCCATTCATTTTTCAAGTCAAATTGAGTTGAACTTGACTCAGGCGGAGTCAAATTTTGACTCAGTTTGTGTAGGCAGGAAAAGCCTCTGGCGGAGTCGACCTTTGACTCAGTTTGTGTAGTCAGGAAAAGCCTCTGGCGGAGCCGACCTTTGACTCAGTTTGTGTAGTCAAAGAAAAGCCTATTTCGGAGAGAGTTAATTTGACTCACCATTTTTTTGCAGTGTAGAATACTTTATTTTTAACTAATTTTAGGGCATTGCGGTCGGAAATGGTATGCTTAGCTTTCCGTTGAATTATGTTACATCGGTGACGTTTGCATACTCGCATGGATTGATAGGAATTCAGTAAGTAGCGCTTTGCTGAACGGAGGGATCATCAAAACTTATACGAAAACCCCCTCACATGCTTCGTTTTGACCATTGCAGGGTTCGTAGCAAGGTCTATTTGTTATGAAAGACAAAATTTTCTAGGAGGAGCATCCAAACAGTTCGCCTAACTAATGTAGGTTGCAAATTTTCAAGGGGGGGCAAATTACTTTCGAAGAGGCTCAGCTCCTGTCCCCCTCTGGCTACGGACAAATTATTTTCGAAGAGGTTCAGCTCCTGACCCCTCTGGCTACGGACGAATTATTTTCGAAGAGGTTCAGCTCCTGACCCCCTCTGGCTACGAACGAATTATTTTCGAAGAGGTTCAGCTCCTGACCCCCTCTGGCTACGGACAAATTATTTTCGAAGAGGTTCAGCTCCTGACCCCCTCTGGCTACGGACAAATTATTTTCGAAGAGGTTCAGCTCCTGACCCCCTCTGGCTACGGACAAATTATTTTCGAAGAGGTTCAGCTCCTGACCCCCTCTGGATACGGACAAATTATTTTCGAAGAGGTTCAGCTCCTGACCCCCTCTGGCTACGAACGAATTATTCTCGAAGAGGTTCAGCTCCTGACCCCTCTGGCTACGCACGTCCGTCGATATGCTATGGGAGGGAAAATTTGTAGAAGAGGGATCCAAACATTTCACATGACTGATTAATACAGGTTTAAATATATTTCTGGGGGGGGGGGGCAAAATTTTTCCAGGGACGCTCAGCGCCCCTCCTGGCTACGCCGTGATCTTGCCACGTGTGGCACGGTTTGGTGCCATCTCAATATTGTGATAAGGACGACCTCATGTGATACTACGGAGTTATAAGATAACTCTGTTGTATGGCACTAAAACACAATATCCCGTTTAGGATTGTAGTAAAACCACTGTACGCTTTCCGTTATAGAAATACCGGAAATTCTGTTATTTTAAAATTCATAATTATTTTTTAGTTGTCAATTACTCAAATTCACCTGCATTTTCAAATTCAGATATGTTGAAATAATTACATTTTAAACAAGTCACAGAATTCATCCATAATCTACATATTAAAGCTGGAACGCCCCACATACGTATTTTGGGCAACTTTCCAGCATTTTTGTGTACAATAAATTTGTTAGCAAATAAACGTGACTGTTCTATGAAAAGAAAATTTGCAACGAAATTTTTATGCTTTCGCTAACTTTTGCGCATTGCGCAAAGCTGGCTGGCAGACTAGTTTCAACTAAAGTTGGGTTCATGTGAAGTGTTTTTAATAAATTTATCGAATGAGAATGTTTGTATAAACCCAGTTACATTTTCAAAAGCTTAAAACGTCATTTTAAGTTTAAGGGTGAAAACGTCATTTTAAGTTTAAGGGTGAAAACGTCATTTTAAGTTTAAGGTGAAAACGTCATTTTAAGTTTAAGGGTGAAAATGTCATTTTTAGTTTAAGGGTGAAAACGTCATTTTAAGTTTAAGGGTGAAAACGTCATTTTAAGTTTAAGGGTGAAAACGTCATTTTAAGTTTAAGGGTGAAAACGTCATTTTAAGTTTAAGGGTGAAAACGTCATTTTAAGTTCAAGGGTGACGTTATATTTTGTGATGACGTGTCCGCCGCTGTCCATCACTGTACCACAACGCACGTGTATGGCACAGCAAAAACACTCTGTAAACAAACACTTTTTGACGCGCGGCGTCGTATCGGACGGCACTACCCGTGAAGTATAACGCCCTAAACGTTTAGTTCCCTTGCATTTATTATCTGTTTAGACCCTGTGAGACCTCGAAGACCTGTTTTTTATTGTAAAATCATTTCAGGATGTTCAAAGATATTGAAAGCGAATGTTGCAACGGATGTGTGGAAAACTGTCAGATTGACGCAACGCAAGTATCGCATAATTGCATGCAGTATGTAAGTCATATCGCACTGTATATTATATTTTATGCACCATTTGCTTTAATTTATGTCTAAGGTGAACCAAAATTGGTAAGAACAGGGACAGAACAGTATTATAAGCATTATTCCTAAGCACTAAGCATAAGCCTAAGCGTAAGAATGAGCATATTCTTAAGCGTAAGCCTAAGCCAAACAAAAAAATAGTCTAAAGCTTAAGCTTACTCTATTCTAGTCCCAGTGAAAAACGTTCCGCCCCTGATCTTTACATGGGCCGGTAAATCTAAGCCAGTTTTGGTTCCCCCCGTACACCTAAATCAAACTGACTGACGCATTAGCAATCATTGGTTTCAATGTGCCCAGACCCCCAGAGCAAGGGATCCTGTGGATGATATAACCTTTTGATCTTCCGGTCGTGTCAGCTCAGTGTGTCATTTGATTGGCTGGAAAGTAGTAAGACGTGCAAACGACATCAACCAATAAACGATCAGCCATATTTGTTTCAGCTGACACAAGTTCAAAACGTCATTGAAAACATTGGCTTGAATATGTACGATCTGTACCGTGATTGTGCGCATCCGAAGCAAAAAATTCAACAAATTTATCCAAGATTTTGGTTCGATTTGAATTCGGCGTTTCCGATTCGTACAGAAACGACCAACCAGATTAGAGATAACAATATAGCGGTCAAGTTGAACCCGAATGATTTGTTAACTGATGTAAGCTTTAGCTTTTACACTGTAAATCCCAGCGAGATAAGTAATCAACTCAGACGGAAAGTTAGTTATTTTTGAGTTAATAACAGTAAACTTTAACTCACGTTGAGTTCAGTTGATTTTCTATGTGAGTTGAGTTGACTCCGGGAGAGTTGATTAATTAAATCAGAATGAGTTGAATCAACTCAAAATTGTGAGTCCTCATAGTCCTAACTCAAACTGAGTGATTCAATTCATTCTGAGTTAAAATCAACTCACTGGAATTTTACAGTGTAGGTTCTTGGTCAGTTTTCTCAAATATGTGTAGTGCCTATCAGCAGTTGGTGTTAGATCTTGTAGCATTCGAATCAGTTAATGGTGAGGTTTGAAATTTCACGCACATTTTCGCATTCGAGTTGTCCTATTTCTGTACCAATGCTAATCTCCGCAATTGCACAATTGCACGAGTTCGCAAGTTTGAAAACCTAACGCTAACTGGTGATAGTCTGCTATACGCATTTGAGAATATGAACCCAAATTGGCAAATTTCTAATTCTAGCTAGTATAAGTGGCTTAGGAGGGCGACACGTCTCGTAATACATAGTATGCGGGCGGCGTATGTAAAGATCAGAGGCGGAAGATATTTCTATAAGACTGAAATAAGCATAAGCTTTAGACTAGTATTTTGCTTAGGCTTAGGCTTAAGCTTAAGCTTATGCTTAGGTTTAGGATTATGCTTATATATACCATTGTTTCAGCCCTGTTCTATACATGGCCCAAATGCTTATGCTTAGTCATTCACTTAGGCTTACGAATATGCTTAACTGCTGTCCAGTCCCTGTTCTATACGTTAGCCGTACGGACTACGATCCACCCTTTGTCAAATTTTGGTCTTTCTACGAATGCGATTAGTTTTAGTTTGCTAGCATGAGTAAATACTGTTTATGCTTTAAACCAACTCCTTGTGGCAAACATACAAAGAGTTCAAACCATATATATGAAGTTTAAGCATAATTTGGCAACTTTCAAAATCATTATAACATCTGCTGGTGGATCCAAGGCAGTCCTCAGCCTGGACTAGGCCGTCACACGAAACCTACATTTTCTAATTAAAAGGTTTAGCAGTTTAAACTGATATTTTTCTAAGTCTAAAAGTTACTGAGATTTTAGAGGCGCTGGGTGCAGTGACATTTGTACAATTTTGTAATAACATTTAGTACTGAAATTGCGTTTAGCTTCCCGATCGCTTCGCTTCCAAAGTTTTCCCACTATCATATCTCAAGTGGCCGTCATTTCTTGGATACGCCGCCGTTAATAATGACGATGCCGTGGGCCTCTTTCTCCGGCCGTTTGCGCCTGCATCGCTCCGCCATCTTCGATTTACCTGTCATTTGATTTTTAGTTTTAAATTTGTAGCCGGAAGCGAATTTTGCGTCAAAAAATGTCGGCGAACGCATTCCGTGTCTAAATACGTCAAATGTACACGTGTATTTAAATCAACCAGCTACACGAGAAGCTCTTCATATTCCGAACTTTTTGCCTGAATGGGCTGTTTGTAGGTAAGTCATCTATAATTCTGCACCAAAGTTTAACGCCGAAGTCAAAACATACAGTCCGGGAGTTCAACAGTACTGTAGTGATCCGAATAAAAGTTGGACTGATATTTATTTGGCTTCTCGCTAGGGTACTGCCTGTTAATCGGTTACGGACTGTTATTTATTTTTAACCCACGCTCCGCCGCCCTTCGTTACGGATATATATCCGGTACTGCAATTATCTGTTGAATTAAACGTTTATTTGTCTTGTGTCAATAGCTTGAGCGATAATGCACGGTTATACTTAGTAAGTAGTTTCAACTTAACTTTAACAGGTCCTGGAATCATGCAGGGTTCACGTTATGAATGGGGCAGCTCTGATTCCGTTTTGTCACATTCTACATATTGGGTAACATTTTGTTCGCGATATAACCCAATATGATATTCCAAATACAGTAGTTGCCTGCTACCATCATGTATCGGCCCCGTTGTCTTTCAACATCAAATGATATTCCTTACATCGTCTGTCTGTCAAATCAACATGTGACAAATGCGATCCGACTGCCCCAGTTATAACGTGAAACCCGCATCATTAATGCACTACAATTAGGCATGCGTTTAATTAATTAGCGTTTATTGACTGTATCAGCTTACAGACACTTATTAGGAATACGAACCCTTAGTGATTGGGACTCAAAATGGGGACTCCCCTCTTATTACCTCCCCCTTATTATTTAGGTCACTACAGTAGCCTCTGAATAGCAACAAGTCTGAAACAGTTGTTTTGAATTTATTTGTTTTTTTCAAAAGAAGGGAGTTAAACTTATTTGAAAACCGAAAACAGTTTGAACTACGTTTCGAAACATTTTGGTTCACTTTCCTTCGGCACGCGCACCGTTTTTCTACAATACTCAAACAGAGTTTGGTTAAAATCCCAAAAAAATAAAATTTCACTGGATGTTTCGAAGATTTCTCAACGTCAACCAATGAAATTAGCCCTAAAGAAGCAATATTAAAGATATCCAATGAGATTTGTTTTAGTGACAATGTCGGCAAACACTACAAAACGATATACGCAAATATGACTGGACAATTCGTCAAAATCCTTAGCGAAAAAGTTCGAATACTCGTCTACAATGGCGATACGGATATGGCGTGTAACTTTTTGATGGGTGAAAAGTTTGTTCATTCGCTTAAATTGCCGGTAATCCCCTCTTACTATAAATTTTAGAGTCTGCCGTTTCTGGCAACTTTCAGTCCGTCATGATTTACTGGCCCATGTGGTCCCGTAGCCAAAGGGGGGGCTGGAAGGCTCAGTTAGCTGGACCAATTTACCCCCTAGCAAATTTTTAATTTTGCCTGTCAGTCATTAAAAACCTTTGAATGCCCCCTGAAATATTTTAGACCCCTCGCAAGGTGAGCTGGCTACAGGCTTGGTCCCATGTTACTTTTAGGGCCGCCCCATTTTTTTGGTGGATCGTAAAATAGTTGGCTTAGGTTGCAGACGATATCTTTTGCTCAGGCTTAAGCTGAAAACCTATGTCATACGAGTACACGTTGTTTCAACGCTTAGGCTTAGGCTTAGAAGTATGTTTATTCTACAGTCTACGGCAGAGTGGGACATTATCCGCAGGTGTTACTATTGTCTGTTTTATTTCTGGTCAGGTGCAGTCTGTTCTTTATTTAGCTGGGTTTGAAACTTTGTTGTTTCCAGCAAAATTTCATTTGTAAAATTCATTGAAGCTATATCGTAAAACTTTATTAAAGCATGAATCACAAGCGATCTTTAAAACAGCGGTTTAACTACAGGCGCCGGTAAAAGGTGAGTAGTGGCTGGTTCGTCCGTTATTGTACCCCCACACGTATAATACCGTATAGCGACGGACAGTGACGAACAGCGCCGCATGGTGACGGACGACGACGGACGACGCTCCGGACGTCAACAAAAGTATAGCGCAACCACCCTTAGACGTTTTCACTGTTGCAGCTAATGAACTCAACAGCTGATTGGGTTCACAATGGGCAAATTGCAGGATTTGTAACGCGATATCGTTACGTTGATTTTGTTACCGTTAAGGTAAGTCCCCTCAAGAGCGCATGATACAAGAGTATGCAACTGTTCAGGTCCCGTACAGCGCTAAATGTACCACCGCGCGTTGAGTTTTTAGCCGACACCCCTTATTTAGAGGGGGGTCGCTGTCACATACAATAGCCTAAAGTAAAGCGGAGCATTTTTGATGCCGAATGCATCAGGTGCCATACAGGGTGTACCTCGCTCTAAATAAGGGGGTCGGGCAAAAACGCAACGCGTGTCTGGTACAGTTTGTGTCATGCAACTCCCCCCAAGAAATCAGGGGTAAAATGATACTCCTACCAAAACGCCTAATTTTAACATTGTGTACGTACGGAAATGTCGTTGTGCCTTTTCCGGTTATTTCTCGGGCCTGGGGTTCTTCCAGCCTGAACCACACACACCTTAAACCTTCATGTCAGCCATGTTCCATCAGTAATGCTCGTTTAAGACTTGAGTTGGCTGGCTATAAATTATAGGTAAAATATACGGGTGTTTTCGGTTATCCACCCAGTACGCACGTGCCCAAAAGTTGTCGGATTATGAACGTTTTTGCATATTTGATTGGACTCAGCTCGGCAATCTGCATCGAATGATATATAATTTGTCTAATTTTTGTCAAAAAAATTTTTGGGTACCAAGGGAAAGGACCTTAGGACCTTAAAAAATCGAATTTTCCAAAAATATAAATTTGACCATGGAATGGCCAGGGGAGGCCATAAGAAGGTCAAATATACAAAACAAATTGCGAAATTCGACCACTTTTGGGCAAACGCGGGCTGGGGGTTAACCGAAACGACCCAAAAAACTTGTAATATTATGATTCAAATTTTGTACTGAACTTAATTTGATCCAGGGACTTTGATGAACTATTTTTGTGACTCTCCGTTTACGGACTTCAAGGAAACAGACTCCGATCGAATCAGATTTAAAATAAGAATCCCAGGCTCTTATTAGGTATCTCCCACCCCAAGTAGTAAGTGTGTTAAATTTGCTAATTTTAACAATTAACTGTAGAATATTTTTCCAAACATTTGTTTTTAAAATTACATTTTAAAAATGTCGGCGGCAGTCAAAGCATTTCAAATTGAACCAAATTTCAAACAGCTCGCTGAAGAGTACAACTTTTATAAAAATACAAAACATTTCACTACCGAAATTGCGTAGACCTACAGCAGATATTCTACCGGTGTCGAAACCGGGATTCGGATTTCTGGCAGCTTAGCAGGAAACAGACGTCCGCTTGCACCCTGGCGGCTACGGACCTTAAAACCAAAAAACCTCAATACTTGGATTACATCCCCAAACAAGGATTGTCTCTCACTCGGAACGTATGCATTAAGAAAACAAGTCCAGTCTTAAGCTCACTCTTAGGGATTAGGGATTTGGTTAGGTTTTAGGCTTGAATTTAACCTAAGCCTAAACTTAAGATTAGAAAAAGAACAGTGATATAGGAAACCTTGCACTGTAAATTCCAATGAGTTGATTAATCAATTCAGCTAACGAGTTGGTTATTTCTGAATTAATATCAGTAAACATTAACTCACTCTGAGTTGAGTTGATTCTCACTCCAAGTTGAGTTGACACTGGGTAAGTTTATTAATTAACTCAGAATGAATTGAATCAACTCAACTTTCTGAGTTCTGAAAGTCCTAACTCAGAGTGAGTAATTCAACTCATTCTGAGTTAAAATCAACTCACTGTAATTTACAGTGTGTGCCTTTTATCTGGTTAACATTGTAGTGTTGGGAAAGCGAACAGATAACGATATTCCCAGTAAAAATTAGGTTTAAGACTGGAATCCTGGAAATCCACTATACCAACAAGCTACTGTGATGGTCCATTGACCATCCTTCTATGTAGTAGTCTAACACCTGGTTCCGGCCAATCCATTGATATTTTATGCTTAAAATGTAGCGTTTACTATTATAAGGGTTGTGTTGCGATAACGTGGTAAAATTTATTACCTTACAATTTTTCCCCTCAGAAAATTGACACATATGCAGCATACAGTAAAACTTGCGTTTGATATAAACTGTTACCAAAGTGCATCCCCGTTAGAAATTTTTGGATCCGCCGCTGCTATTTGTCATTTCGGTGGAGTCTTTTAAGAAAAAATACAACAATAGCCTGGGTCTCACTTGCGTTTTTCCGTATTTTCGGTCCTGGCATGTGTTGTGATATGATTTATGTTTTATTTTTAGGGCGCAGGGCATATGGTTCCACAATGGAAGCCATCACAGGCGTTTCAAATGATAAATGCATTCATTAATAATAAACCTTACTAGAACATGCACTGTAAATTTCAGTGAGTTGATTTTAACTCAAAATGACGTGAATCACTCAGTCTGAGTCAGGACTGACAGAACTCAGAACATTGAGATGATTCAACTCTTTCTGATTTAACTAATGAAGTTGCCGAGAGTCAACTCAACTCTGAATGAGAAATAACTCAACTGAGAATGAGTTAATGTTTACTGATATTAATTCAGAAATAACCAACTCGATAGCTGAATTGATTGATCAACTCAGTGGAATTTACAGTCTGGGTAGTTTTTAGCCTAAGTCTAAGCATAATCCTCACGACACGTAATCTTTACACTGTCAATTTCAGTGAATTGATTTTAATTCAGAACGAATTGAATCACTAAGATTGAATTCGTTGTTTCACAACTAAGAGTTTTAAATTGATGGAACTATCGTTCTGATTTAATTAATCAACTCATCCAGAATAAAATACGCTCAGAGTGTGTTAATGTTTACTGTTATTAACTCAGCAAAAACCAGAAATATCTAATTATCTCTCTGAATTGGTTCATCAACTCATCAGAATTTACAGTGTAAGCCTTTGTAACAAATGTTTACAATTACATAGAGAACAGGTTTCGAATAGAGTTGTAAGACTATAGCCATATTGCCAAGGCTAAAAATTAGACTTAGGCTTAGTGCTAATTGCCAAAGCTTCAAAGTATGCGTACACCAGGTGACTTTTGAGAGACTAGTGTGCAGCGCACACAAGCTAAAACAGGAAACATAACCAGGATTTGTTTTTAGGGACGATTTGACTTCATGTATGCTTTTAATGTCCGTATTTTTATATGTTAATGTGCCGAAATATATTTCGCTTTAACCCTTTCTCACATGAATATCTTCAATTTCATATGAGATGTAATTTTAATGTCCCCAGTCTCACGGGTCGGAGGCGTTCACGATGACCACTGAGCTATAGGAGCTTGACGCTCGAGCCCGAGACGGCTCTCACGTCTTGTGGAGATTTTGCACTGCGCATATACGTTATAAATGTTACACACTGCTCACAGTGTGTGTATTGGTCGTACATTATTGTATTTAGTTGCTCATAGTATACTCTATGAGCGAAAGCGTTCAACAATAAAATTTAAGTCCGTCATCCAGTATCATTTTTTCGTATAAAATTTTTAAATTTCACAAATTTTAGCAAAAATTTCAAATTCAAAAATGATAAAGTCATATCTGTTCACACGTACAAGTTTTTGCAGCAAAAATTTGCAGGTGTGAGTAGGGTTTTAGTCTTCAACAGGGGCGTCGACAAAATTTTAGTTTTAAGTTTTGCCAACATCGATTGGTTTTGCCCCTTAAGGGTTGCGCAATGCTCACTGCGAGTCGCCGGGCGCCAGCGCACAGCGCAGTAAAAACATGGACCCACACCATCGCGCCTCGCCGAACTCAGCCGCGCACCGGCGTGTGACTCCACATAACTTTTTATTAAAAATTAATGCACGCCACCATCCAACAGCCTGCGGCGTTGCGCGGCCTGGTGCAGCGACGCGCGGTAGCGTGGCACGGGCCTAAATCCGGTTCAGTAAAGTACAGCGCGGCCCTAACTGTTCATTTCTACGCGGTACCTCACATGAAAATTCCTCCATAGCTGCTAACTAAATTAGCCTGCCCATGTATACAACAGGACCGGATCGTTTTCCGGAGGGGCTGTAACAGAGTAAGTTTAAGCTTTAGACTAATTTTTTGCTTATGCTTAGGAATAGGCTTAGGAATAGGCTCATTCATACGCTTAGGCTTATGCTTAGGCTTAGGAATAGGCTCATCCACACGCTTCAGCTTAGGCTTTAGGCTTAGGCTTAAGCATAGGAATATTCTTGTACTACTGTGCCGGCCCTGTTCTATACATGGGCCAATTTGGCCAATTGCAAACCAGAAAATCAACACCTGTTTATTTCGTTCATTGTAACATTTTATACTTGTAACAAAACACATCGTATTTCAACTTCGATCTCAGTTCAACAGCTTTAACAAAAATGTATATACTCAAATTCAAATATAAGTTCGTAAATTTTTCAAATTAGACTAAAATTTAGCGAAAAAAAACCTTTTTTCAATTTACAAACATTGCCAACAGGAGCGTATCCTGGATTTGATTTCGGAGTATTAAAACCTCTGTTTTAAGAGTTATTTTGCAATCGAGCGTAGCGAATGAGAAAATGTTTTGACTTCTACAGATTGTTCTACAGTCTCTATATTTAAGTACCTTTTTCGAGATTTATCAATAATTCCTAATTTACATATTTCCCATATCCGCCCATGGATACGTCCTGTCAGCCAATCACAGTTTAGCTCTCTAGCTCTACTGCAACAGGCTCGTTTTAGGCAGCAGCGTCGGTAGATTGAGTACTGGGTGCGTCTTCAATGTATACCGAATCGACGCTCAGCGACGTTCCGTGATATGTTACAGTGAACCAAACATGACGCCCATCCGTAAATTGAAGTTTTCCATTGATCGACTCATGGTTACACTGAAATGCTGCTACGCTGGGTTTTTCTGTTATTTTATTGCCTGAAGACTGACTGACAATTTTGATATTTTTGATCGAGTAACCGCAAATCGGGTCTTCAGAGCCTTGTTCGCTGGACGATTTTTTCAAGCTTCCTGTAAATAGTTTTGTGATTGGTTGTTAAAGTATTTATTTTCACTCTATCCTAAATGTTAATTTAGTAGGCCAATGTAAAGAACAGGAGAGAAACAGTATTATAAGCAGTTTCCTAAGCCTAAGCCTAAGCGTAAGCGTAAGAATGAGTTTACGCCTAAGCCTAAGCCTAAGCGTACGAATGAGTTTACGCCTAAGCCTAAGCGTAAGACTAAGCGTAAAAATGAGCTTACACCTAAGCCTACGCCTAAAGCTTAAGCGTACTCTACTGGAGTCCCATAGAAAAACGTTCCGCCCCTTATCTTTAAATGGGCCATTTAATAGAAGGCAAAGATCTAAAACATTGTTGTTAATATCTAAAGTCAACGGGCAAAACCTAACGCCTAAGCCTAACTTTAAGCCAAAACTTACATCTATTTTATTCATTCGTTGCGTGTGTGAGTGGATGTTTGTGGGTATTAAACAAACAACTGCCTTTTTAATTGGTTTACGGTATTTTTTACAGCGCCCAGTTTTTCGAGATCCCATAATATGTAAGCTTAAGCTTTAGACTAATTTTAAAACTAGTAGAAGATACAACTGGTGTCATTGATCTGTAACACGCTATTCGCTGATTCGCAAACTGGTATCCATCAGGGTACAACCGTAGGTCTGCGTCCGTTTCCGGCTCCGGCTCCGGCTCCGTCAAAAAATCGGCCTCCAGCTCTGGTTCGGCCTCCGGTAGAATTTTTGCCGGAGGTTCCGGCAATTTCGGTAGTTAAATTTTGCATAATTTTACAAAATTTATCTGTTTAGCGCGTCATTTTATTTTTGTCACAATTTTTACAAAAGAATTTACGAAATTTCGCAGAAAATTAACGTAAAACCAAACCACTTTTAACAACATATTGCAGATATTGGTTAAAATTAACTAATAATTAACCATCATTTTTACTACGTAATTTCGTTTCACCTCCGGCTCCGGCTTCGGCTCTTGGTTCGGCAAGTAAGCATCCTCTGCAACTGGAACAATCGTTGATCCCTCGTTGAAATCGGGTAAATTTGGAAGTTTTTTCGTTTTCCGATGTTTACAAGACCTATAACCAACTGGTGATAAGTGCTACATATATTTGAATAAAAAAACGGACACACCAATAATTACCATAAACATACCTGTCGCCTTCCAAGTTACCACGTTCGACTGGCTGTCCTTGTATACACCTTGAATTGAAAACCTGTTTCCTTTTTGAATTTTTCCACATCCGGCGCCGCTGGAACTATAAGATCCGGAAAGTGACTGTTTCAATTGTGCAAGTTTCGGGCATCCAATCTTGACTTTGTTCGCGTACATACAACCGTTTCCAAGTTTTCCTGATGCTTTGACTGTTCGCTTGGCAAATATGCCACTCGCTTTCCAGGTACCTCGTTTGATGTTTAACGTGCCCTTAATTGACGCCATAGGATCGGATAATGCAAACGTTTCGTTTCGATAAACCATTCCTGATATATATCCACACGAGCGTCCTGTATCAGCATCTCCACAACTCAACTCAATAGTTCCGATCTGATCCGATTCGTCGCCCAAATCGTACAGATAGTACGACCCGGAAACGGATGTTTCTGTATTGCTTATAATATTGAAGTTGTCCGAAATGAACATTCCTGAAACAACAATACTTTGTAAACATTTTTAACCTTTTCTCGCATGAATTTATTTATTTTTTGACCCATGTTACTTTACATGGGCGTCCAGGTTTCTGGTGGGTGTATAAAAGAGTTGGATTTTTAGATTATAGATTACATTTTTTGCTTAGGCTTAGGCTTGGCTTAGGTTTAGGCTTAGGAACACAATTTTGCAACGCGCTTATACCAATACTTTATGTGAAACAAGGGTTAACCATATGGTATACCTGCAGACATCCGGCCGTCAACAACAAATTCGGATCCACCTAAGAATCCAGTAGCTTCAAAGCGTTTCAGATCGTGTTCTACATTGCGAATACAACCAGACCATGATATACCGGAATCAACGTTTGTCGCCATCACCGTAGAATATGATTCCGACTGTTCGGTTCCTTCACTAATGGATCCATATGCCTCCGTTTGGAGTCCATTAATTATACCCGAGAACTGATACGATAACCTCGACGACTTTGTCATGCCTTCTGCAACAATCAAAGTTACCCGATGTCAACGAAGGATCAACGAGTTTTCCAGTTGCAGCGGATACTTTTGGTGTTTTGAAATTTTAAACATTGTAAATTTCAGTGAGTTGATTTTAATTCAAAATGAGTTCAATCACTCAGTCTGAGAGTTATAGGACTATCACAACTCCGAATTTTGAGTTGATTCAATTTATTCAGAATTTTATTTAATCAGCGCACCCAGAGTCAACTCAATTCAAAGTGAGTTTAAGGTTTACTGATTTTAGTTCAAAAATAACTAACTCGCTAGCTGAGAACTGACCAATCAACTCATTGGGAATTACAGTGCGGGTTTTTAAAAGCTGATTGACTAGTAAAAATGATTTGGTATTTACCAAATTGCATCGAAGAACGTTTAAAGCTTGTAGAACTCGTAAAAGAGTCATTTTTCTGAATTTAAAATTTGTCATCCGTTATTCCTACCTTGTTTCACTACGACAGAAGTCTGTTTTGGAAAAGCTTCTAATTCCGCTACATCCGACACTCACCATCTCCGCTTGAGCTTGAACGGTATTGGTTGAATGAATAATCATACGAGCCACAAACTTTCAGCGTTAGACCAGCGTTGTTGTCTCTGATTGGTTCATTCATAAAAACGTATCCACTGTGACTTGAACTGTACGCTGATTGGGTAATTTGATCGATACGATATTCACCGGTTGTTCGATAGACTTCATATCCAACGTAACTGGTTGCTTTAATGTTGCTTTCTTCGTCGAGAACGCCTTCCACACAAACATATTGTGGATCGTTGGCTTCATTAACAATAGTCATTCCGCGTAGAATGAACGTCCCATCATCCGCACGCGATCCTTCAAGCGTTTGGTGTGTCTTTGGACAAGTGTACGATAGCGAATGTTGATTGTTAAAGTAAACACTTACCCCGCTACTTCCACTGTAGCTGCCACTTCCGCCATAGTTATATCCGGTTGCAAACTGTAAATAATTGTAAACAATTGTGTCAAAAATAAACCGGATATGAATATATTACCGACAATTTGCCCGGGTCAGTTATGTAATAATCGAAAAATGGTCGAAAACGGAACCACATGACGCCAAAAAGCAACGATGCCGGATCACAGCGACGTTATTGGCCAATGCATGACCGGTAAATTGGCTTTGGGGCACATGTCCTACAACTGTCGTGTCTTATATGGTTCATGTCTAAAATGTCTTTGACTATAAGTGTATTCAAAATACATAGCTAATAAATAAATGTGTATTCAAAATACATAGCTAATAAATCGAAAATTTTAACTGGAAAATTAGAAATTTTCACTAAGTGATCCTGGTGCTGTTAACGCAGGAATAGTACGTATTCCTGTTCGTTAGAATATTGGTATCGTTGCTGCCAACACTGACCATGTGACGCCATATACTTTAATGTGTCATCCACTTTTAGTGTCGCCCAGCATGTGGAAAATGGAAACGTTAATTAATCATTACTGTTTTCAAAAACAGGGGCAGTGGGAAATTGAATTTTAAATTTGTGTCAATTTACCATTGCCGTCTAATTTATTAAATCGAGTAGAAAATTGATAAAATCAAATAAATTCAATTTACCGCAAATGATGTTAAAATTGATAGATATGAAAAATTGACCCATTTTCCAAACTCAATTTCCACTTTAATACTACAAATTTTGAGGCAAGTGATAAATTGAACTACTAAGTTTAGTTTTGTCCAAATTGCGATTTACCACTACGGTTTTGGACGCTTTTCAATTTTCATTACAGAACGATATTATGCTTATCAGTTTAGCAATCTTGTTTTAAAAAGTTTCAATTTACCACTGCCCTCTTTTTCAAAACTAGTAGTAATAAATTGAAATTGCAAATTTTACAATTTGTTATTTCAATTTCCTTATACTGTTTTAAAAACGGATCAATTAACCGCCTGACGAGTTTTGAGAAACTCAATTTCCCACAGCCCCTGTTTTTGAAAATAGTAATGGAAAATTGACGTTTCCATTTTCCACATGCTGGGCGCAACTAAAAGTGGATGAACAAGATCAAGGTAAGATTGCAAACACTGCTATGTCGACGCCCCTGCTCTGGCAAAACCCTCCTGCATCGGAACGTAATTCCCGATGCAACGGTTCGAAACCTTCAAGACCTATCGCCAACTGATGATTTAGGTGCTATACATATTTGAGAATATAGGCGCAAAAATTAGCCTAAAGCGTAAGCTTACACAATTGCAGTCCCACAGAAAAACGTTCCGCCCGTGATCGTTACATGGGTCGACTTACCTGACAGCAAAATGTAACAAAACAAAAAACGAGTGTAAGCTTCATATTGACAGTTAAATTAAAGCAATGATTAGAATTTACAAAAGACATAGAAAACAGGCATTCGCCGTGTTTTATATTGCAGGCAACCGTATTGCGTAGGACAACTTAGGTTTATTGTTTTTTTTTGCCAGATTTGACTAATGTTTATTCACCTTAGAAAATCCATCGCTTCGTCATTTTCCGGAATCAGATTCTAAAACAATTCCCGACGACAAGTTATTTGTAGTTTGAAATTTTAATGTAATTTTGTAAATTTCGAAAATTTTAGTAATTTTAAATATAATTCAAATGAACCAGAATTACGATATTTGCACAGGTGAGCTATTATTAGGTGTTTTTGCCTAAAAACAACCGCAGGTATTTGATACGAATAATTGTAGCAGAAATTGTAATGGTTTTCAAACAACAGTTTTGGTTAATTTGCCTGATTGAAGGAATTGCACCACAACCTACTGTACAGCGATATGACGGGTTTGATGTTTGGAGCGTGGATTTGAATCAATAAGAGTCTGTATCAAGAATTATTAGAGTCTGTAAATGACTAATTAGAGTCTAAAACTTTTATTGCTTGTAATTTAGGTTACGTAACTGGTTTCGGCCCAGGGACGGGACGTTTTTCTGTGGAATGCAATAGTGTAAGCTTAAGCTTTAGACTAATTTTTTGCTAGGCTTACTTTTATGCTTAGGTATATGCTCATTCTTACGCTTAGGATAAGGCTTAGGCTTAGTCTTAGGCTTAGGAATATGCTGATTCTTGCGTTTATGCTTAGGCTTAGGCTTAGAAATAGGCTCATCCATACACTTAGGCCTAGGCTTAGGCTTAGGGTTGGGAATATGGTTATAATACTATTCTGCCCCTGTTCTTTACATTGACCCTGGTTTCTGGTTTAAGTAACGTTCAGCACTAAACTTGACTATTTACCGTACACTTTGAAAGCAGAATCATCTTATCGTAAGAATATTATAGAGTAAGCTTAAGCTTTAGACAATTTTATTATTTGATCATAGGCTTGGGCTTAGCTATAGGATTCATACGCCGGCCAATGTTACTTTAACGGGTGTAACAGTAGATTAAGCGTATTTCTAAGCCTAAGCTTAAGACAAAGCGTTACACAAATGAGTCCATAAGCCTAAGCCTAAAGCCTAAGCAAAAACTGTAATATAGAATCTAATCCTACACTTTTACAGACCGACAAGAAACCTGGACGCCCCTTGAAGTAACATGGGCCCATACGACGATGTCTGGGTGTAGGCTTGGGAATATACTTTATACCAGTATTACGTACCTCAAAGCAACATTTGCTACTAAAAGCGTATATGTCGAAAAACTTGAGGAACACCAATAGCATCAGAAGTAAAAATCCCTGTTCCATAAACTGAAATAATACTTACGATATATTTGCGTAAGATTTTTCAAATGCTTAAATTGAATGGTTTCAAAATAAAATTTTCAGCACAAGAAACAAAACATTTAATTTTAGTGATTAATCGACTCTCAGAAAGCGAATTAGTTTACTTTAGCTATTTATTAGCTAATCACAGCGAACAATAAATTCTCTAATTTAATAACGGGTAAGTTGATTAACTCAGATTGAATTCAATCAATTTAAAGTCTTGAGTTCTGGAAAGACCTAATGGTGACTCAGTGATTCGACTCATTCTAAAATTAATGCTCAGTGATTCGACTCATTCTGAATTAAAACTCTGTGATTTGACTCATTCTGAATTAAAACTCAGTGATTTGACTCATTCTGAATTAAAACTCAGTGATTTGACTCATTCTGAATTAAAACTCAGTGATTTGACTCATTCTGAATTAAAACTCAGTGATTTGACTCATTCTGAATTAAAACTCAGTGATTCGACTCATTCTGAATTAAAACTCAGTGATTTGACTCATTCTGAATTAAAACTCAGTGATTCGACTCATTCTGAATTAAAACTCAGTGATTTGACTCATACTGAATTAAAACTCGGTTATTCGACTCATTCTGAATTAAAACTCAGTGATTTGACTCATTCTGAATTAAAACTCAGTGATTCGACTCATTCAACTCAGTGATTTGACTCATTCTGAATTAAAACTCAGTGATTCGACTCATTCTGAATTAAAACTCAGTGATTTGACTCATACTGAATTAAAACTCGGTTATTCGACTCATTCTGAATTAAAATCAATTGACTTGAATTTACAGTGTATAAAATCAAGTTTAGCAACAAAATTTCAGATTCGATGTCAGATTTGTCTAAAAAATGTGCAGCTTCGAAACGAATTTTGTTTTACATTGCGATACGTTCAGCAATAATTCACGATTAGGAGCGCAATATGCTAATCTTGTTTCCAAAGTCGAAAACTAAAATGATTCTGCAGTTCTCGTTGAGCAAACAGATTTACAAGTTGAAAGACCTCCAAAACAGTTTCAATGGGTAATAGATTTAATACTTGATTTCATTGAGTTTTAACCACTTGTTACAGGGGGCCTATGAATCGATTAGCCGATGTTATTTTTAGGGTCGTAACAGTAGATTAACCCCTTCTCACATTGAGTTGCCTATAGGAAACTCAGCGCAGTGTATATACGTTAAATACTATATATCGCACCGTGTTTAACAATTGCAACATGTATACATAGTACTTAATCACCACAAGACGTGAGAGCCCCCTCGGGCTCGAGCGTCAAGCTCCTATAGCTGAGTGGTGATTGTATACGCCTCCCATTCCAGTCACTGTAGTTCGAATCCTAGCATAAAAGTATGTCTCAGAGGAAATAGAAAATATTCATGTGATTAACAGTTAAGCGTATTCCTAAGCCTAAGCCTAAGCGTTGAAAAAATGTGTTCGTATGCCTAAGCGTAGCAAAAAAATGTAATCTAGAATCGAACTTACTGTTTTACAGACCCACCAGAAACCTGGACGCCCCTTAAAGTAACATAGGCCAATAGATTTCAGGTGAACGATTTTTCTGCTGATCTACCATCGTATAAAGTCTACACATTTAGCAAATTTTGGTTAAGCTTTATGCTTTGACTCAAGCTTACGTATATAGTCTTATCCTAATGTTTAGACTTATCCTTAGGAACAGGCTTATTTTTACGCTTATAGGCTTATGTCTAGGCTTAGGCTTAAGTTTAGGAATATATTTGTTCGTTCAGTTACGGCACTGATGTTTACATTGGCGCTATAGTGTATATTTAATAATTCGCCCCAACATTTATTAATATTTTGATAATTACGACCGTTCACGTATCCGCATTTTTCTTGATTGTAACAGTGGGACAACAGGTTATCAGTCGTTCGGCCAATGTAAAGAACAGGAGCGGAACAGTATTTTGAGCATATTCGTAAGCCTAAGCCGAAGTCTAAGTCTAAGCTTAAGCCTAAAGCCTAAGCCTAAGCCTACGCGTAAGAATGAGCATTCTCCTAAGCCTAAGCCTAAGCTTAAGTTTAAGTCTTAGCCTAAAGCCTAAGCCTAAAGCCTAAGCCTAAGCCAAGCAAAAAATAGTCTAAAGCGTAAGCTTACTCTATCGCAGTCCCACAGAAAGACCGTTCCGCCCCTGATCTTTACTTAGGCCAGTTATTTAATGGATTCGTTGAAAAATTTCAATATTGCCGCATAGATCACATAGCTAGTCGCATAGCGTCCGATACCATTTATTACAACACAATAAGGTCTATCCCTATTCGCTTAATTAGATTTTTCCGTCCGGCACAAATTGTGTTCAAAGTTTGGGCCCATGTATAGAACAGGGCCGGAACAGTAGTATAAGCATATTCCTATACCTAAGCCTAAGCCTTAGCGTATGGATGAGCCTATTCCTAAGCCTAAGCGTAAGCGTAAGCAAAAAACTTAGTCTAAAGCTTAAACTGACTCTATTATAGCCCCTCTGCAAAACGATCCGGCCCTGTTCTATACATGGGCCAAAATTTGAAAAATTAAATTTTACAAAATTGTCAAAAACACAGGCGAGAGTTTAATATGAAATATTTCATTGATAAACTACAATTTCTCACGACTCTCGACTTTTGATAACAACTGTTCCTTGAGAACTTTCAGGTTTCGCGGGACGTCGTACAGATGATGATGGACCTTGCGGCGCAACTTGATCCGTGGCAGTGCCGACGGTTCGAAATCCTTGTGGGATTTTGCCTTGAACGCAAATGTCTTCGCATGCTTGTTTTGTTCGGATTGATGCTTCGAAAACAATATCACCCTGGGAACGTAGAAATAGTTGTACTTTGTTTAGTTTCGTGTTAATTTCATAGACTTCAAAGCTCACATCACTATTACACGTTTGGTTTAGATTCAAACTCAGATTTAAAATACAGCCGGAAACTTAGGCTTAGGCTTAGGATAAAATTTAGGCATCAGTTTAGACTTATCATCAGGATTATAGGCTTTGGGTTTAGACTCAGGTTCATTATCTGTGCGCGGGGGGGGGGGATGGAGCGAAATGGGGAATGAATAAGGACCGAAATATAAATTGAGTCCTGTAGCCACGGAGGTGCTAAAAATAAGCTTGCATTTAATAAAATATTTTCGAAAATAAAACAAATTTAGCTCCGCTTTTAAGTGGTTTAAAAATTTGGTATATGGGAGACAACAACAGTCAAAGCCTATAGTAATACTGTATTGACCCGAATAAGAGGGGGAATAATAAGAGGGGGGTCCACATTTTGGGTCCAAATCAATAGGAGTGCGTATCCATAATAAGATTCCGTACACCACGGGTTGGAGGGGACACTCGCGGTTGCCCCTACCATTAAACGCTTCAATTACTCTCCAAATTAACTCGACAGCAAACAGAATTTATCTTAGCTTAGATTCTGATGAAAGTCTGCCGGTCAAAATTTTTTGGCGGACCGCCCCCGTTCACCAGTTTAAGTTGTTTACTCGAACATACCCTACAGTATCCCCACGGATAACTACAACATTTCCCATCTTGCAGCCCCCAACGTAACGTAAACTGGGATCTGGTTCCATCAGGACATTCTCGGACGTATGGTTGCCGTAGACACAGAATGCTTGTTCGTTTCGGGATTCGAGTATCGTTCGTGTCGTTTGTTTGTGATCCACCTTGTGATTCCAAAAGCTGTCCTTCACCGTGTGAAAATGACTTTCTGATGCCGCTGCCAGCGAGTTGAGTTTGAGTTGATTCATCGATTGACGATTCTGATTGGTTGATTGTCGACGGCAACGCTGATGACTGTGACGGGAGCGATGAAACTAGAATTAATTGTTGACCAATTGGATGTTAAAAATGCAAAAACACATTTTTTGGCGTTTTGAAATAAGCGTTTATATTGATGCTAAAATAGCGTTTTGACAAACTCTACAAAAGGTTTATTATAATTCGCATTGCGCTGTACTCGCCACACGCCGCTACACAACGCCGGACGCCGCTAGAAGCCATCAAATCAATTTTGCCAATATTTGGTTTAAGGTATAGCGCAATCCTAACGATTTATTTTAAAGTTTATCTCCTTACAAATAGCGGTTTAAAAAAATGCAATTTGAACGGTGAAGTGTTTAGTTTTTGACATCATTAATTTCCGCAATAAAAATTATTATTCTAAAATGTGTATAGCATCTATCAACAGTTAGTAATCGAAGTTTAACCGAAATGCAGAATGTGTATGAGGGCCCATGTATACAACAGGGCCGGAACAGTAGTATAAGCATATTCCTAAGCCTAAGCCTAAGCCAAAGCCTAAGCCTAAGCCTAAGCGTATGGGTGAGCCTATTCCTAAGCGTAAGCCTAAGCCTAAGCCTAAGCCTAAGCAAAAAAGATTAGTCTAAAGCTTAAACTGACTCCATTATAACCCCTCCGGAAAACGATCCGGCCCTAGGTTTTAGGCAATTTAGTAATATTACAATATACGTAGAATTTCGCAAACCTAATTTTGCGGGTTTCAGTACAATTTGCTGTATGTATTGCACAAATCGCAGCACACGGTCGACATATATAGTCGATGACAGAAATAGTTGGAGAGGCAGGCTACGTGGTGTAAAAGTAAAACATTTGCCTAAAAATCCTGTAGGTTGCTACTTCGAAACCACGTGCTGGGATCCGAAGACGAACGAGCGCCTTCCATCCGATTTGGCTCTACGGTCAACCTTTCGATTGACTTTCAATACATTGGCTAAATATTTTTGCTAAGAGGGTGAGCAGACAGAACTCGAGACCGTTCTGAGCATCCGTTGAAATTCGCGAGCAAAGCGAACGAGAATCCAGCCACACTATTGTATATACTCCATTGCATAGCTGTCTGTTCTTTACATTTGCCAAATTTCTCGATAAAATTAAATTTTGAATCAAATGAAATTTTCAAAACTGAACTTATTCTCTAACGTTGGGGCCTTTTTAGACCTTTCTGCAATCTCCAGGTTCGGACAGACAGCATACCGTACACTTATATACGCCCCTGATTTACATAGTTTGTTTTATACATACAGTGTACATTACAAAAAAACCTCATATAGCCGTTCATTTATTATTTACAAAACCCTGTAAATTTCAGTGAGTTGATTGTAACTCAGAATAAGAGTTGAATCACTCAGTCTAAGTTATGACTATCAGAACTCACAATTTTGAGTTGATTCAGTTCGTTCTGAGTTAATTAGTCAATTCATCCAGAGTCAACTCAACTTAGAGCAAGAATTAACTCAACTGAGAGTGCGTTGTTAATGTTTTCTGATAGTAATTCAGAAATAACCAACTCGCTAGCTGAATTGATCAATGAACTCATCGGAATTTACAGTGTAATTACCGACTCTGATACAAATAGAATCATTACAGAAAACGTACCTGAATCAGCGCATCGAAAACACGACACCAACGCCAGTTCGCCGACGGGTAAATTGTCAATTTGTGTGATTAAAGCTGTTTCAGGACCACATCGTTTCATTGAATCGTACACTAAGCCACATCGATACTGGGCGGTTGCTATTTTCATAATCGTTGCCTAAAATGTAACACAGTATTCCAACAAATCCTTTGTATTCTACCCTGGAAAAGTGTGTTTATTATCTGCACGGTATGCAAAACAGAGGAAATACGCTTCGAATTAAACAGCGATAATACTGAGTTGAATGGTGTTAAATTTTTCGCAATCAGGCGATTCGTCTTTGTTCCGCAAACTGTGCCAAATGGTATATAATTTGTCTATTTTTGGCAAAACATTTTGGGTCCCCAGTCGCGAGGAAGGACTTTGAGACCATAAAAATCGAACTTTGCAAAAATTCCAATTTGGCATGGGATGATCAGGAGAAGTTGTGGTAAGCTCAAATATGCAAAAATTGTCAAAAGCGAATCATTTTGGGCAAACGCCGGCTGGGGGGATAACTGATAAGACCCAAGTTTTTTGGGGTGCCAAGGGGGAACTTGAAACTTTATAAAATCAAATTTTTCAAAAATTTTAATTTTGGGGTGGAATGACAACGAGACGTTCTGAGAAGCTCGAATGAGCAATAATTTTCAAAATCTAACAACCATCTGGGCAAACACTGTCTGGGGGGATAACCGAACAGAACCAAAAAAAATGGGCATGCGCCCCCCCTTAGCTTCTTCATATCACCACCCCCGCACACACATATATATGTACAGTGTAAATTTCAGTGAGTTGATTTTAACTCAGAATGAGTTGAATCCACTCAGTCTGAGTTAAGACTATCAGAACTCAGAAATTAGAGTTGATTCAATTCACTCTGAATTAATTAATCAACTTACCCAGAGTCAACACAACTCAGAGTGAGAATTAACTAAACTGAGAGCGAGTTTAATGTTTACTGATATTAATTCAGAAATAACCAACTCGCTAGTTGAATTGATTAATCAACTCATCGGAATTTACAGTGTATGAATATATGTATATATAAGATGTCAAACGACCTAATTTTGAGTGAAGAACCAAAATTACATTGAAATCCCACGTACAAGTGTTATTTTTGAACATTTACCTGATGACAGCTGACAATACTGTAGCATAAAAATATACATTCGTCAATCGTTGTCGTTGTCAGATCTCTTGTGAACAAATTTGTCTCCGGCAAAACTTCAACGAAAAATTGAATTTTCGAAAAACACACTGAAATTAGCAAATTAATTAGCTTTTACTGCAATTAGGACATTAAACTGCGTTGCGGTTGTATTGCATCATGCAGAATAAATTTGCTAACAGCAAAGGGAGCCCACAGTGGTCAATCCTTACACTGTAAATTTCAGTGAGTTGATTTTAATTCAGAATGAGAGTTGAATCACTCAGTCTGAGTTAGGGCTATCATAACTCATAATTTTGAGTTGATTAAATTTATTCTGAGTAAACTAACCAACTCACCCAGAGTCGAGTCAACTCAGTGTGAGAATCAACTCAACTCAGAGTGAGCTAATGTTTACTGATATTAATTCAGAAATAACCAACTCGCTAGCTTAATTGATTAATCAACTTATTAGAATTTACAGTGTACAATGTCTTCACTGTAAATTCCAGTGAGTTGATTTTAAAACAGAATGAATTGAATCCACTCAGAAGCCTGAGCGCTGAATTAGGACTTTTAGAACTCAGAATTTTAATTAATTGAACTCATTCTGAGTTAATTTACCCGGAATTAAATCAGTTCTAGAGTGAGTTAATATTTACTGTTATTAACTCAGAAAACACGTAAATTAACTAATTCTCTATCTAGGTTGGTTAGTCAACTCATAAGAATTTACTGTATTTGATTTTTGTTGACAAAAATTTGGCCTCGCTTGATAAATGTTTAATATTACAGGGCAAAAATGGTTCTGTTACCAGCCGCAGGTGTTCTACCCTTTGTAACCAAATTTGGTTAATATCAATTAAACCATAACCCGATATTGGGATTTTCCGTATCCACGAGGATTCTTTTGTTCAAGACTGATGCAAAATTTTAAATTTTTTGTGCATATTTGAGTTTTTCATCACCTCTGTTTATCAATTTTTAGCCAAATTTGAATATTTTAATTTTTTTAAGCCTTTAAATCGTATGGAAATGTTTTAATTCACCAATTTATATATCATAACAACGTTGCACACTGTAAAAATTCCAATGAGTTGATTAATCAATTCAGCTAGTGAGTTAGTTAGTTCTGAATTAATATCAGTAACCATTAACTCACTCTCAGTTGAGTTAATTCTCACTTTGAGTTGAGATGAGTCTGGGAGAGTTGATTAATTAACTCAGAATGAATTGAATCCACTCAAAATGCTGAGTTCTGATAGTAGTAACTCAGACTGAGTGATTCAACTCATACTTAGTTAAAATCAACTCTCTGGAATTTACAGTGCACCGTGTTTGAGTGTCATTGTTTGGCTTGATTGAGTTTACTTACATTCTCGTTGTTTTGATAGCTTCAGTTGAACTGACGGTAAAGATCGTTCCATTAAACTCACTGAAAAAAAGAATAAAATTTAATTTTTGCCGTTGTTAAATCTGTTAAAGCTTATAAAGTCGCAAGAGTAAAATTAAACTTTCAAAACTCAGAATTCTGCATTGATTGAACTCATTCTGAATGTTAATTAATAAACTCAGTCGAAATTAAACCAACTCAATGCGGGTTGATGTTTCCTGTTATTAACTCAGAAATAACCAGAAATGACTAATTCAACGTCTGAGTTGAGTAATCAACTCATCGGCATCAGCCACAATGCTGTCCAGATAACCGATGCTATTTGAAAGTCAACAAAATCGTTTTAGTAACCTTCAGCATTGACTTGATTGCATCTTAAACACGAAACCAAAACCGGAACTCCAACATCGGCCTCGTGCAACGAAAACGGCATCGAGTCATCGAGACAAGAATCCGCCGGTTCAGCAATAAAGCGACATTGAAATGAAACCGCGTCGAATTTAATTATTGAAACCTAAACGTTTCATTCAGTTGAATGACGAGTTGAGAATTGTAAAATATTAAATGTCAAAAAGAGTGCATGATGCAAGAGTGTGCAACTCATGTGATTTCACATGGTACAAAATGTACCACCGGACGTTGCGTTTTTGGCCGATCCGTCTAATTTAGAGGGGGTCGCTGTCGCATGCATAAAAGATAAATGCAACCATAAGCGACACATTTTTGATGCTGTATACATGCAGTGTCATGGTTCGCACAGGTTAAACCTCGTATAATATGCGAGGGTAGACCAAACACAACGTGTGCCGGGCACATTCTTATCCACACAGAACGTACACAGTTGCGTACTCTTGTTTGAAGTATATGCATCATGTACTCTTGACATGGATGTGTTTCTAATATGTAAACTGCATATATTAATTTAACCAAAAAATGTATTTAATTAATGAAATGTACTATGTTTGTCAACATTATTAATGTTCCTAGTCTATACTTATTCGAACTCTGGGTAAAGTTTCTTTTGTAAGCCAGTGACCCTTATAAACGTGTAAACGGATAGTAGAAATAACGGAAACGGATAGTAATCAAAATAACGTCTTTGATGCATGTGCTACATTTTGTATACGTCACAACACTCGCTGTCCATTTGCACGCATTAAAATTGTATTTCCAGAAATACAAAACGGATATTAAGAAAAGTTTCAAAATACGTTTTATATTTCAGAAAATATAATTAATGCGTTCAAGTAGTCAGCCAGCGTTGTGCTGTGACAGTTTCCGGCAAAATATAGCGTATGAACCTGAAAAAGTTACAAAAAATTTTCGGCAAATTTTGCTATTGTTTATTTCAAATTGAACAATTGCTGAAGCAACACCACATTATCTGTAAAATGAAAAATTGACTGATTTTTATAGCAACCAAACGATGAGCTTAAAAATAACGGAATTTCCGGTATTTCTATATTAAAACCAAAATGCATGCTTAATTTTTCTACAATCGGATATCCGATTATACCACAACCTATAATAATATATTAAATATTTTTTAGGAAAAATGTCAATGTCTTTTATACCTGATTGCAATTGGAAACACTGTAACACAAAAATATGCATTCGTCCGCACTTGAAGCAACCGATGTACGATATGCTAACGGTGTCGTATCAGGCTTTGCTTTGAAAGCTATCTTGGTCATGCAAACTGTAATTATAGTAATAAAAATGCATGAAGCACATGTTTTGTAAAATCTTTGGAATTTAACAATATAATCAAAAATGATAATCAAATATCTGCAACTAAAAAAGAAAAAATAACAAAATATCTGCAATTAAAAAATATAAAGTAATAAAATATCTGCAAATAAAAAATAATAAAAGAATAAATATCTGCAATTAAAAATAAAAAATAATAAAATATCTGCAATTAAAAAATAAAAACAATGAAATATCTACAATGAAAAACAAAAATAATAAAATATCTGCAATTAAAAACTAAAAATAACAAAATATCTGCAAATAAAAAATAAAAAATAAAATATCTGCAATTAAAAATAAAAAGTAATAAAATATCTGCAATAAATGAAAAAAATAACATAATATCTGCAATTAAAAAATAAAAAATGATAAAATAGTAGCAATTCAAAATTAAAAATAATAAAATATCTGCAGTTAAAAATAAAAAGCAATAAAATATCTCTAATTAATAAATAACAAATAATAAAATATCTGTAATTTAAAAATAAAAACAATGATACTAAAATACCTGTAATTAGAAAAATAAAAATTGATAACAATTCTGCAGTTAACAAATAAAATAAAAAATAATGATAAAATACATGTAATTAAGTTATAAAATAAAAATTATAATAAAATATCTGCAATTAAAAAATAAATAAAAATTTGTAATAAAATATCTGTGACTAGAAAACTTGATAAAACTCTTTCAGCGCCGTGCATACGGTGTGAGCCACCCCCCGAAATCAATATGAAAGATTATCATAGTCAATTAGCCCGTTCCTACCGCCAGAGGTTTGCTGAAGTCCTGCCGAATTCGCTGACTGACCCAAAAATAACTCTTTTGGTATAAAATAGCTTGGCTTTGTATCTTCGGAAGCAAAAGTGAACATGTGACCCCTAAGAGAACTGCGACCCGTCACGGTACGACCCAAATATGATATATGCACCAAATATATTGAAACGTTCAATCTAATGTGTTAACCGGATCGAAATGCCCGCATTCAAAAATTATCAGCTACGCGAGCGCAGCGAGCGAGAAACCAGACGCATTTTCACCACTGATTCTATTGGTATGAAGCGGGCCTGGTTTGAGGGGACAGGCAGATATTCAAGCGGTACCTCTGAGCAAGTAAGTATTATAACAGACAGAATATTGGCCCATGTAAACCAAACACTGGCGATATTAATCATGTCAGATAAATCTGTGTGTTTTCTAATTGGTTATTTGATAGGAGTAATCCTGCTTGATTCCGCTTTGCTCGGTAAAACAAGCTGTTCAGTAGCGAATAGGTGGCGATTGCTTAGCCAATCAGAAAAAATTATTCGCATCAACCAATCGTATTTGAGTATGTCATTAAAGATAGTAACCAATCACAAGGCGTATACTTGTTGTATAAAAAGAATTACGCCGTACGCTAACCCAAGTCGTAATTACGCCCTGGGGAAGCCCAATTCAGAATTAGAATAAATTACGATGTGGACTACGACATATATCACATTTATATTAAAGTCGGTACATTAAACATTGTATAAAAACCTATCGCTAACTGGTTAAATTGATATCGCTATTTCAAAACGGGGTTCTTAATCTTAGACCACTGGGTTATAATTTTAGCCGTACATTTATTATAATGCTGTTTACCTTCACGAACTGTTGATAATTTTGCTCGACCAATTGCGTCAAACTCATCGATCACATTAATATCTTCATCTGAAGAAATATAGCAATAGGTTTTTTACATGGTTCACTGACGATTTCTTTGAACCTCGCCTGAATCCGCATATACACCAGAACATCACAACATTGAGAAAATTTTTTCATTGCAATTAAATACAAAAAACAAATCTGTCTTTTTTGCTTCGATTTGTCAAAAATTATCAGATTTTTATCTCGACCGTCGAAAAATACAAAAAATAATTCGGTACCAGTTCGTTGTTGAAGCATTTTCATCAACAAATTCATTTGTGCGTTGAATTTATTCGGATCGACAAGCGAATCTTCTACTCGACTTGTCGCTTGTGCTTGTGTTTCGAGTTGTTGCTGTTGCTGCGTCTGTCGGTGTTCAATCGCACGCAATTCGTCAATAATTTGCCGTTGTCGACGATGCAGCTGCATCAATTGTTGATTCAATTGCAATTGTTGTTGCAGTTGTCGATTTTGTTGCATTTGTCGCTCAAGTTGCAGTTGCAATTTTCGTTGTTGATCGAGTTGTGTTCGCAGCAGTTGTTGTTGCAGTTGTAGCAGTTCGTCGGTTGATTGTCGATTGCTGGTTGCTGCCGGTTGTTCGTTCCTTAATTGCTGATTGCTGGACAGTTGCAGTTGCTCGTCGCTCGCTCGATCTTCGGTTGCTGGTTGCTGTTTTCGTGTTCGAGTTGAGGGTCGCCGCCTGGACGCTCCGCCTTGCATGCGACGCAACTGCGATAAAAATGTTGCAATCGCATCTCGGACAACTTGTTTCACAACGTTGTTGAATTTTTGTCTCGCTGCATTACTGGTCTGCAGCGCAGTGAGTTGTTCTTCTGTGACTTCGTTGATTATTGCGTCTTCAACCACTGCCCGAACATATTCATTTAGATTACCATCTTCGGCTGATATCAGCATACGTCTCAAATCATTCGAGACACTTTGCTTCGATTCCGTCGTTGAATTTGCCGATTTTTCTCGATATTTTCCAAATGGATACAATTCTTGATTGCTGTATTCGTTCGACATCCACTCGTGGTCAGTTTTTGCGTTTCGTGCTGAATAAATTTCTCCAGCGATAACACTCGTCCAATCGTCGATTAGCTGTTTCCACAACGCACTGTATATGGGACGTTTCCGCATTTGGGCCATATTCAGCGGAGCGCTATAGTTAGCTGGGATACCAAACAGACGCATCAAAAGGTTGTCTACTTCTCGGTCTTGGTTTTTCATAGACATCGTTTGATTTGTAGTTATTTCTGCTGGTTTTCGACGGATTTGCTTAGTTCTAGCACGGCGCTGAGTTTCAGAGATTGTTCCAGACAGGGCGTTCACTTTTCTAGGCGGCTCTGATAAATCTAGCGTTGCCAGCAAGTCACGCAGTTGGTTCCTGATCTTATGATATTTTGGATCCGTCGTTGAAACCGATGTATTTTGAGCTGACGCTCGAGTTTCGGTGACAGTTTGAATTCTTCGAGGATGGTCGTTGAACGGTTCACGAGACTGAAGAAAAATTGGCTGTAAAAATGCAATATTTGGCCGTTCAAAGCTTCGAGGGTCGAACGATTCCTGGGTAGTTGTCGATGCCGTTTCTGAGCTCACACTGTTTTTAGAAGTTTCACGATTTGTCGGCGGAAAACGTTCCGGGTTCCATCTGTTCGCAATTTCTGCTCCGTTTTGCCGGTTAAATTCAGGCGGGTCGGTAGGCGTTTGAAGTTTTGGATGAGTCAAAGGTTTAAGCGCGCCGTTTAGGATCCACTGTGCTTGACTAATTTCCGTTGTGCTTTGATCTTCAGCTTCTTGACTTCCTGTTCTTTGTGTCGAATCAATTTGCTGTTCTAGAAGTGATGCCAGCGTATGCAGAGGTTCCAGAATATGTCTAATCCTTAATCTGCCATCCGTTTTCGTTGATGTTACCTGTTTTCCACCGATACCCTGAGAAAATTGACTAGAACTTTCGTCCGCCTCGTTCCTATTCGCTGTTGAAATTCTCACGGTACTTGGCGTCAAACGGTCTGGAAAATTCCCAGCTGTGTTGCCAACGGCTGTTGCCACGTTTTGAGCGTTTACTGGTTGTTTTTGTTCTGCATTTTGTGTTTTCGAATTTCTCGTTGTTTGGTTTGATTGGTTGTCCGCTTGGCGGCTTACAGTATGTTTTTGCTGATTCGTTGATGTGTTTAAAAGTAGCCGATTAGTCATCGTTTTCATTTCGTGTACAATTGTTTCGAGTTGATTTTGAGCAGAACTCACCATTGAATGAGTCGTTAAATTTATATTTTCTGATCGCCCAGCTTTAGGATTTAAATTTGAATTTTCTAAATTCGTTTGATCTTTACGGCGTTTTAAATTGTGTTCGTTGTTTTTCAAAAATTCAAGTATCATTTCACGAACTTGTTTCATTCGGCCGCTGTCTATTTCGACAATTTGTGGCTGTTGCGCTTGGAGTTGACTTAGTTGACCTTCGAGTTGCGATATTTTAGCGTAACTCGATTTAAGATTTGACAGCGTAGGTCCAGTTGGATGAATTCCAACTGGGTTGTCAGTTGATTTTTCTCTTTGTCTTTTTACATTTTTATTCGTTGTTGTTTCTCTCTGTCTATTTGACCTTCGAGTTGCTGTTGATGCCAGTCCGTTAATATTCGTATTTGTTGCTGTTCGTCTCAATTTTGACGAATCTTTTCCTGTTCTTTCTGTTTCTTTTTCTAATTCTTTGTTTATATTCGTTGTTGTTGTTGTTCCATTTATCTGTTTATTCACAAACGTTCTTCTCGCTTTTCCGTTGTGTCTGCTCAAGAACACTCCTTGTCGTGTCTGTCGTACATCTGACCGCGTTGGTTTGCTTGAAACTGTGGTGCCTTGGCCTGAAATATGATGCTTAGCCCAAACCTGCCCGGGATTTAGGCCTTCTCTTGGGGCCTGATCCGGTCCATCTAAATTACTATTATCAGTCTCATCAATCGTTTGAGCTTCTCCGCTTGATCTAAAAGTCCTTTTTGATACCCGCGCGGTCTCGTTGTTCTTGTTGAACCCACGGCTTGAGATCGTCGTTTGCTTTGAGTTATCATTCGTTGAACTTGGACGAGATTCATACTTTTCTCTGTACCCTTTTGAATTGATGCTTAAACTTCGATCTGTTTCTTGTATTAACTTTTCTTCGTCTCGATCCTTCGAAAATCTCTGAGTCAACTGTGATCGATTTGCGGCTTGTCGGCTGCGACCGATTGAAGCTGTTGTGTTTCCTGTAGGATTTTGATTCGACGGCCGTTGAAGTTCGCTTCGATGTTGAGGTGAAGTTTTAATACTTGACAACGATTCTTTTTTCGCGTTTGGTCCCAGTTGTTCTTGTTGAAGATTTTGTTGATTTTGCAAATTATTTGATTGTCGTCTAATCTGTCGCGTATTCGGCGCACGGTTAGGAAAGGGTTGATCCCAAGTTGAGTCAACGTCTTTGGTTGTGGACGCGTTCCGTGTTGTGTCTGATGAACTTTGTTGCGATTTTTTCGATGATGGTTGTTGTTCTTTTTGGCTGCTGCCGCTGGATGTGTTCGTAAAATTTTCTTTGTTTAAATCTTTGTTTTCTTCTTCTGTTTCTTTGCTTAAATCATTGATTTTCTTTTCTTTTATCACAGAAACGTTTTTGTTTTCTTCCTTCTTGCGTTTGTTGAACTCATTGTCTTCTGTTTCATTTTTGTGGTAGAAATCTTTGTTTTGTTCTTTTTCTTCTTCTTTTTCTTCTTGAATATCTTTATCATAATCATTCGATTGAAATCGATTGTTCTTTGTTTGAGATGTTGTGTTCTTCGATTTCCATTTAAAGTTGTTTGATTCAATCGTGCCGATTTTATCTTGGAACCTCCGATTTTGAGCTTCTCGACTATTTTCGTCGTTTTCTGGTTCAGTATTTTCACTTTGAGATCCAAAATTCTCAACGAAACGACCAGTTGAATTCGGTTTTGATTTATGCCGCCGCGTCATTCGAACATTCTGCACAGACAGCGAGTTTGGCGAAGTGACTGCTAAGCTTCTAAGTTGCTCAGATAAATCAGTTGTGTCATTTGAGCTGTGTTTTAATTTTCTTCGACGAGTGACCCTCATAGTATAGCGGTTCGAAGATTTTAAGTCTGTTTCTTTGTTGAATTTTACGCGTTTTTCATGATTTCTCTGCAATTTACTGGTGTGAAGGTTATTTTCTCTGTTGAGGGTTGGTATCTGCTTTGCTGAATTCTGATCAACCGTAGCTTTGAGTGCTTCTAAAGCGTTCATTAGCCGATTTTTAGCCATTTCCACCTGGCTACTGTCAGATTTTTCAGCTTGGCTCGAAGGACGTGATTGCAGGTCATCAGTGTCGATCTCTATTTGCTTTTTGGAGTCCGCTTCGCTTAAAAATTCAACAATTGTTGACGTTATTCCATTTAACAAACCGATTTGTTGGCTGAAATTTTCGCCAAATTTTGAATTTAGAGATGAAATTATAGGTTGTTGACGTTCCACAGTTTTGAGTTCACGTTGTGAGTTCAAGGAACCAGGACGAAATTGTGTTCTCGTGGTTTGAGGTCTTCGTGTGTTTGAAATTTCAAGTCCGTCGCCAATCGAGGACACATATTTTTCTTCCCATCGGCTCGTTACGTTACCATCAGATGGAGACAGTCGCTTCTGTTCGTATAAGCTTAAATTTGATTTGTCTGCTATTCCATATCTGGAGTCTTTGTTTTGATTCCTGACGCTGGGCGTTCTTTGTCGTATTTTTGACCGATTTTGCTGCTTTCTTCCATTTGGTGATTGGCCCCGTACTGGAGACGATGTGGTCGAGACGAGCGTATGAGCGTTGTTTCCAACATTTCGGCCAAAGGTTTTTCCATTTGAAATATCTTCTTCGCTATTCGTTCGACTCTGAGAATGGTAAGTTGCCTCCGATTCGGACGTTTGAGCTGAGATCAGACGGTTGTTTTTGACTTTTGCGTCTTGTCGTTTCGTATTATCTTGAGGTCGATCATCAGCTGTTTGACGCCCGGCTTTGGATTCATATTTCTCTTCCCAGCGACTTGCAATTTGGTCAGTTGTCGAAGACGGATCAACGTTTTCAGTTTTATCCACGTTTGAATCACCAGTTTGAGATTTTCTATCAATTTCATCAGTTTTCCTTGGCTGTTGTTGCCATTCGTTGCCAAAATCGAGTTCCTTCAATACCTCAGCAGATATCTCGAATTTGTTGTGAAGTTTCGCAGTTGCCTCAGTCGGGTTTTCTAGTTGTTTGATCGTTTGACTCCAAATTTTCCAAAGTTCCGGATGGTTTCGAATCAACGCCGAATGTATGCGAACTCGTTGCGGAGTAGGAATTTTGAAAATTAAATAATTTAACGCGTCTTCAAAGGTTAAAAATTCGCTGCTACTCGCCACTGACAGTTGGGTCTGGTTTTCGCTTTCGATTTGTTGTTTTCCAATTTCTAATTTTTGCAAATTGTTTTCATTTTTTCGCTTTTTGATCGAAAAAATTTCGGTGCCTTCGTCAGTTGCTGTTCGCTTCGTTTCGTTTCCTCGTTGTTTACTTTGAGATTCGTGGTCGCTGTTTATAAATTGGTGGTTTCCGCTGTTTTCCACTCTTCGTTTGTTCTTGTCAATTTTTCGTTTTCTGTTTTCAACGTCTTTTCCGAAGGTTGCAATGTTGCTCTCGTGCGTTTCAACTGCCGTTAAAAATTGGTCAATTTGTTGAGTTAAAAATTTTGAATACGACATTGAATCAGCGTTTGAAGGATTTGATTTGTTTCGAGTCAAACTTGGAGGCGATTTTTTCAACTTGATAACGTTGTGTTTTCCCGAAATTAACTGCTGATTTTCTAATGGCCATTCTGGTTCAGTTGAACCACCAGCGGCGGATTTCGGTGGAATTTCAAGTTGAGATTGAGTTCGATTTTCAACAATTTCCGTTTCAAATGCTAATTTTTTGAAAAATTTGACCGTTTGCTTCAAGTCTAAACAGCACACGGCGAGTTGGTTTCGTAGCTCGCAACTGAAAAATAAATTTTGTGTTGACAAATACAAATCACATTTGGTTAATATTTTGAATCGAACTTTGGCCCATGTAAAGATCAGGGGCGGAACGTTTTTGCGCGGGACTGCAATAGGGTAAAGATTACGCTTTGTTCTATTTTTTGCTCAAGTTAGGTCCAGGTTAAGCGTAGGCTTAGGTATTAGCTTATTTTTACGCCTAGGTTTAGGCTTAAAATTATATTTATACTGCTGTAACGGCAATGTTCTATACATTGACCTTCTCTTGTATATACGCCTTTAGCCAGTAAGGCTGCTTATGACGGGAACATAACTTACTTATGTCCAACTGGGCACCGTTGTGATGACAAGTTTCGGTCGCGATCCAAACACTGAATGATCCGATAGTTTGAATCCCGAATTGGATGTCGCCCATCGGCGCAACTGACCTGGCCTTGAACCACAACTTTTCGATCTGAAAACACAGTTGTAGCATTGTTGTCACAAAACATTATTGACTAAAGGATTTATTAAAATATACACTTTCGATAGATAAACTGAGAACAGGGCCTGAACAGTAGTACTGTATTGATCCAAATAAGAGGGGGAGTGTAATAAGAGGGGGTCCTCATTTTGAGTCCGAATAAGTAGGAGTCTGTATCCCTAATAAGGGTCCGTAAGCGGATAGAGTCCCTAAACCCTAATTAGAGTCCATAAATGTCAATAAACCCTAATTGCAGCGCATAAATGTTAATTAACCATAATTGTAGCGCATAAATGACTCCAGGACCAAACAATTCGAGTTCGAAAATTTAAAGCGTTCTTAAATTTTGAATGTACATTCCTAAGTAGAACCTTCACACAAGCTATTGACACAAGACAAATAAACGTTTAATGCAACGGATAGTTGCAGTACCGGATATATATCAGTAACGAAGGGAAGCGGAGTGTAGGTTAAAACTAAATAACAGTCTGCAACCAAATAACAAAGGGGGGTACCCTCTAAAGAGGCCAAATAAATATCAGTCCCCTCCCTTATTCGGGTAACTACAGTATAAGCATATTTCTAAGGCTAAGCCTACGCCTAAGCCTAAGCATAAGAATTAGCATATACCTAAGCCTAAGCCTAAGCCTAAGCCTAGCCTAAGCCTAAGCCTAAGCCTAAGCCTAAGCAAAAATGCCGGAAAACGCTCGGGTCCTGTTATATACATAGGCCGATAAACTGGTAGACGAATAAGAAACTGATTCACGGAATACAACAGGCGGAAGTAATGCGTTTTACTGCAGTTCCGGTGTCGGTCGACGTACCATACCGCACGGTGCTGGACCGCATCGCATACAGACCCGTAGTCAGTTCACTTTGCTAGCGGGGTTAAACATTCTTCGCGAAGGATAAACAAGGGTTTTTGATGACTTACAAGCAAGGTTGAAAATTTTTCAAGATGGAGCCACAATTCCTCCAGGGGTGCTGTGCACCTTTGAGCCCGGTCACAAACCAATTTACAATTAAAATTTGTTCACTGACTTCGCCGTCGGACGCCGGACGGCATCATACGATAAACGCCACCCAAAGGTACCATAACCCCGTGTTGTAATTTACGTTCTTGGGAAGACCAATATCCTTGGTGCTAAACATGAAATCTTGGAGCACTCAAGGTGGAGAAAATTTACGGAATTCCGGTTATTTTCAATTTTTGCCGGTGTCAAAATTTAAAAAAAATTGAAATTATACAGAAATAAAAAAAATTCACTACTTTTCAGGGTACAACATAGGTCCGTCTACAAGGTATACATGGGTCAAAATACATCGGTATTCCCATAGCGGATAATCTAGTTGTTCACTGGGTATTAACTGGCTCGCTGAGTCGCAAAAACTTGACACACTTTCTTCGTGTAAAGGTACCTGTTCAGTATAAGACAGCGATTATAACAGCATGAAAACACTGTAATGGATTTCATTTCGAGAGAGTATAACTTTATACTTCGTTGTCTGAAGTCAATCAGGTTATTCTTAAATCTGTAAAAATGTCTTATTTTTCATTTATTCTCAAATTTTAAGAGGAAAATAATTCTCGTTACCTCTGTGCTTGTAAAACTATCCACTTACCAGTTAAATCAAGTTGTTCATTAGATTCGCCGCTGTACAGCCATTTGTTGCTTCCAATTGCACGACTATGTCCAATCTTTGGTTTACGTCGACGTCCGCTACGTGTCGCTTTTACTTTGCCCTGTGTACGTTTTGCGTTTAATTTCGTTTTGTTACTGCCATCTTGACTGTATACTTCATTCCCACGATCTCGACTGGACGCTTGATTCCCACGCTGTCGACTGAATGCTTTTTTCTCACGCTGTCGGCCAGATACATTATTCCCACGACCTAGATCGGACACTTTATTCCCACGGTTTCGTGTATAAACTTTGTTCTTACCGTTTCTACCAGATTGTTGAATCCGTCGATTTTGACCGGATGCTTGATTCCAGATTGAATACAACCGTCGATTTTTGACAATCTTTTCCAACATTTTTGCTCGATGCTCAAGTTTTTGTTGTTGGTTTGACAGCTGCCGATGTTGAGTTTGCATTTCAGTTGAGTTTTCGCTCATTCCGCCCGCTCCAGATTTGTCAATTTCACTTCGGTTGAGATTCCTTGTTTTCGAAGTGAAATTTAACTTTGAGTTCAATTCAACGGCTGTTTTACTGCTCAATTTTGAACTTGAGGTTGCTCCGACGACACCACTTAATTTTCTACCCTCGTCTCGAGTTTGAGTAGTTTGCATCGTTTCATCAGATTGAGATTTCGCCAATTTTTGAGCTGGTAATGCACCTCTCGGCAAACTTGTAGATGCTATTTTTGTTGCAGTTGACCTGACTACCGTAGACCCATTGCCTGAGGCAACTTGGCTACCCTCAAACGCAGCCAGTTCTCGTTCCATACCAGATTTGTCTATAATGTTGCCTAATTTAGAACTTTTTCCCGTAGATTTCCTATTCGTCAGCTTCCTAGTTACTATTTCAGAATTGGTCACTTTTTCTGTTGCTGTTTTCGTTGTCCTTAGTCCCAATCCTGCGACTGTTCCGTTTCTAAGCGTCCTACTTCGAGCTTCTAAACCCGATATGGTTATCCCAGCTCCGGATTTACCCGATTTTTGGCTCAACACAGCAGTTTTGCCTGATCCTTGGCTGCTGGCGGCAGCTCTTGGGGGAAACAACCGGTCGATGTTAGTTTGAATTTGTTGATTTTCAAGGATTGTCTGCAATTCAAATGCTTCGGTCATTCGTAGAAGCTCTTTCGCGTGGCTGTAGAGCCGGTCTTCAGGACGATCCACTTTACAGCAACCGGTGTAGTGTTCAATACGTTCGCAGCTGAAACAGTTTATGCAACTCACAATAACATGCGTACTCCAGGTGGCATTTGACGGGTAGTGTTATGGACACTGAAGCCAAAAAAGCTTCAATATCCTGGACGTGGGAAGTGTTATGGACACTGAAGCCAAAAAAGCTTCAATATCCTGGACGTGGGTAGTGTTATGGACACTGAAGCCAAAAAAGCTTCAATATCGTGGACGTGGGTAGTGTTATGGACACTGAAGCCAAAAAAGCTTCAATATCATGGACGTGGGTTGTGTTATGGACACTGAAGCCAAAAAAGGTTCAATATCCTGGACGTGGGTAGTGTTATGGACACTGAAGCCAAAAAAGCTTCAATATCCTGGACGTGGGTAGTGTTATGGACACTGAAGCCAAAAAAGCTTCAATATCCTGGACGTGGGTAGTGTTATGGACACTGAAGCCAAAAAAGCTTCAATATTCTGGACGTGGGTAGTGTTATGGACACTGAAGCCAAAAAAGCTTCAATATCCTGGACGTGGGTAGTGTTATGGACACTGAAGCCAAAAAAGCTTCAATATCCTGGACGTGGGTAGTGTTATGGACACTGAAGCCAAAAAAGCTTCAATATCCTGGACGTGGGTAGTGTTATCAGAAAGCTAAGTCTAAAGCAAAGCCTAAACCTAACCATGAAGCTCAAAGAAAATGAAAATCGTCAAACTACTTTGAAATCTGAGATACTTCTAAAAGTAACATTTGCCACACTTAGGGTGCACTTACAGAAGACCTGAGCCCTATTTTGCAGGGTGTAACCGGAAATCTATTTCCGCTTCCGGTAAAAATAGGCGTCCGCTTTCGTTTAACACTTACTTATATCCAAAAGGGCACAAATCGTCTCGAAGCAAGCCTTGTCTGTCGCAACTAAGCACGTCGCCATGTACCAAAAACGGAAGACGTCCAGTTGTGCAATGTCCCAGCATCCAAGGATCTTCTAAAACAAACAAATAAATAAATAAACAAAGAAACAAACAAACAAACAATTAATCAAACAAACAAACAAACAAACAATCGAACAAACAAACAATCAATCAAATAATCAATCAAACAAACAAACAAACAATTAATCAAACAAACAAACAAACAAACAATCGAACAAACAAACCAACAATCAAGCAAACAAACAAACAAACAAACAAACAAACAAACAAACAAACTGTTTTCGTTTAAATTCTGAATGAGATCGATTTTCATTTTCTTGCACTTCAAAAGGGGACACTTACACTTCGAGCTAATTTTTATCTCGTTCCCCCATCGTAATGTTTTGTTATAAAAAATAACTTAGAAGATACTGTTAGGGTTGTGCTAACTTTACTGTGCCATACGCCTCCGCATGACAGACAACTGATGTTCAAAATACGGCAAATTCGATTTTCTCTACATTTTTACTAATTTTGAGCTCAACAACTGTAATAGTTAGTGAGTCTGAAACCCTAAGTCATGCACTCAAAATACTATTTCTGATATTTAAGGAAAAATTTGTTACATTAGCAAGGTGCACTTGAAAAGTATTTCTGTTATAACAGAAAAGTTTTCAAAAAAGCGTTGAAATAAAATCTGAAAACAAACGTTTTCCAGTTATTTTTAGAAAAATTGTTTTAATAGATATCATAGAAACTTTTCAGATTTGCCGCAGAAAATACTTTTTTGAATAAACTCAGAAATACTTTTTTGTGTGTGGTGATAATGACCAGAACGGTGGCCGCTCGCATATGTTCCCAAAAGTTTAAGTGGGTGTCCTCGGCCTATAGGCCAAATCATCAGGAAACCGGCCCAGAAGGTTTATTCAAACGCGACGAAGTCAGTTCCGTAGTCAGAAGAATGTGTTAATTGAAACCCAAAACAATTGAACCTGGAGTGTATATGCCGATATTTTAAATGGCTTACAAACGGGACTAAAACGTAGCTATGGTACAAACAGTTGCTAGATTGCAAAAAGTGTACCTACAATTGTATATTTAGGCTAACTACGGTCAAAACGTACCGATTTCTAACAAATCGTTCATAGACCCATCGAACGCTAACTCGACTGTTACGAGTCCACGAGAAGTTGAAGTTTGAGCGACCTCCCACGACAAACTTTCGCCGAGTTCTCGGTCTACGTTGTTACCGCCTTGACTAGATTCTAAAAACTGATAATTTTCCCACACTCTATCTGTGTGTGCTGTTTGCGGACCGTGGGAAAATTTCTTGACGTGCTGTGGACCGTGGGAAAAATGTCTCGAGTTCAACACTTCAAAGTAAGTTGTCGCGTCGTCGCCAGACAGCTCGTGAGAACTTGACGATTGATTTTGGAGTAATTCGTCGAAAATGTTCCACAATTCAGACGTCTCGTTTGAGTCTGAGAATATTCTTCCGGTCGAGTTGACTACGACCAGTTGGGACCGCGATAGCTGTGGCCTCCATTGTTCTGCGCTTGTGAATATTTGGCTGAATTCCGGATGCTGAAAATCTGGACAGCATCCAGAATGTCCTGAGGGAAGCGATTCACAGCTGAATAAAATTTAAATTTTATTTTCAAATATGATTTCAAAACATTTCATTGAACGAATAAACATGCAATGTTGTACTATTTACAAGCGAAGCTAAAAGTTATACCAAAGAGGGTAAATATTTTTCTAGGGTGACTAAATTTTCTCTGGGCAGCGTCCTGGCTGTGAACCTGTATGTTTTTAACTCTTTCAAACTTTATTATTAATTTTAATGCCGAATATCATGCGGAGCACAAGAACATTTCTTGAATAGACAAAAGTATAACATATTTAATTCTAAGCAGTACCATATACAACCCTTCACAAAAAATTTGCGGCGGATGCGGTAGGGGACAAACCCACGACGTACGGATTACCGGTCCGCTGCTCTAACCACTGAGCTACGCACACTGTGAATTCCAATGAGTTGATTAATCAATTCAGCTAGCGAGTTGGTAATTTTTTAATATAAAAATTGTGGCCCATATAAATTTCAGGGGCTGAGCGTGTTTCTGTCGGACTCGTATCAAGTAAGCTTAGGCTTTAGACTAAATTTTTGTTTGGCTTAGGCTTAGGCTTAGGCTAAAGCTTAGGAATATGCTCATTCTTACGCTTGGGCTTAAGCTTAGGCTTAAGGACCAAAATTGGTAAAAGCTTTTTTAAATGTTGCAACTTACGCATAAGCAATGGGACAAGCAGGGGTTGCCCCCTGGTCGTCTGTCTTGCATTCGATCACGTCTCCAAGCCAATGCAGGGGTCGATAGCCATTCAAGCATAAAATATCACTCTGTCTGTAACCTAAAATAGCCAAAACCATAGGGTGTACCCGATGGCGCATCCACAAATTTCTAACCAGAGGGCGGACTGGCAAAAGTAACGAAACGCAATTTTTACTGTATGCAACAATATATGTGCCAATTTTTTGAGGGGAAATTCAAAGGTAAAAACATAATTATGTTATCACAAAAAAAATTTGACGGTGGGGGCTTACGCCTTCCCCATTTCTGGATCCGCTAGTGGGTGTAACCCGATGTCTGGTTTCGTTATACAACATCCACATTTTTCTGTTATATTTTTATGCTCATAATTAATAATGCACAAAAGTGAATGATATTTTATAAAAAGGATTGTGCAACTGTGTTCATTCTGAGCAGGATGAATGTACCCAGTGCGCGTTGCATTTTTTCGATCTCATTTCAAACTTATCGTCGTAAAAGTATTGGTATTTTGAGGATAATTTGTATATATCGTTACCCTCGACAGCACCAATACACTGTACTGTAGTGACTCTGGATAAGAGATGAGTAATAATTGGTGGGATAACGGATAAGACCCATGTTTCGTATCTTTCTTCCGCTATTAACAAAATTAATATCATACTTACAATTGACCAACGGTAGCACTAGCACTGAAATACAGAATTGCAATATTTTAAGACATATTGTGTAAAAAGTTGCCGAAACCATTCTCGTTATTTCAGTACAATTGCTACTCGTACAACCATCATATCAAACATATATATATTGGTAGATATATTTTATTCTTAATATTAAATTCTCAATGCTAAAATATAAACGCCTAGTCTAAGCTTAAAGGGCCAATGTAAAGAATAGGGCCGGAACAGTATTATAAGCATATTGCTAAGCCTAAGCCTAAGCCTAAGCCTAAACCTAAGCGTATGAATGGGCATATTCCTAAGCCTAAGCCTAAGCCTAAATCTATGCCAAGCAAAAAAATTAATTAGTCTAACGCTTAAGCTTACTCTGTTGTAGTTCCACAGAAAAGCTTGAAGCCCCTGATCTTTGCGTGGGCCACTTTAAGCAATAATATAGGTTCTTGACTAACAATATTAAGTATAATTCCATGCATAAGTTTATACAAAATCTTAGGGCGAAACGTAACTGTAATCCTTTGTGTAAACTTACTCCGAAGCTTAGGAAACCAAACCTTTTAAAGTGTAAATTTCGTCCAAATAAACACGCAAATTTACCTACCCACACAAAACAAATTGGCTGGTATTCAAGAAATATTGTCTAAAATTTAACACAATTTAGTGTCTTACAGACTCCAGCCGACATATATGTCCAGAGTCGCAGGTAAACGAGAACCAGGTAAGAAATTTATGTCTCGGTGTTGACCCGCGGCTGGGTATTTTTAACTACAGTAGCACTCGGCCAGCTTAAAGGTTTTTGTGACGTAAAGTGAAGCCAAGCAAGAATACCTTGAAAATTTAGACAAATTCTTTACTGGACACAAACGATATTTTGAGGTTGTCTAAAAGGTGGATCGTGGGTGAAATAGTTTGGGTAAAAAAATAAAATTTCCGTGGGAAATGCGCGGGTCGCATAAAGAATTCTTTGATTTTTTCTATTCCAGTCTTTTATTTCTGAAATCATTCAAAAATATAAGTCTGAAAATTTTCAAACTTATGTGTCTGAAACATAAGCCTTCGGTTTCAGAAACGATTAAGACAAATTGACATAAATTTCTGAGCTGTTCACGACTATTAATGTCACAAATTACAGATATTAGAGTTGAAAATTTTAGAAATCAAGAGTCTAATAATTTCATGACTATTTTTCTTGTGTGTATGTCAATCAATAAAATTACACACAAAAAAGTATTTCTGAATTTATTCAGAAAAGTGTTTTCTGTGGCAAATCTGAAAAGTTTGGCTGGTATTTAAGACAGTTTTTCTAAAAATAACTGGAAAACGTTTATTTTCAGACTTTATTTCAGAACGTTTTTTGAAAACATTTCTGTTATAACAGAAATACTTTCCAAGTGCACCTTGCTAAGCATATTTTTCAAATGTAAGAAATTGTTTCTTAAATATGAGAAATATTATTTTGAGTGTAAGATATTCTATTGTTTTAAAAGCTACGATAAGCCAATGGATGACTTTTTCCACAATCTTAACTTTAATCTTAACGAATCAGCATAGTTTAGGTACATAGGTTAAGATTCTGGTTCACAATATGCAAATTGACCAAATTTTCATAGAAAATGTTGGTTTTCTGTTTGTAAATAAATTTTTTAAACCTTTCTTCAAATGTGTATAGCAACTATCATCAGTTAGTAATAAGTTTCCAAACTCACTAGCTGTTGCAGTTGTTGAACTCAAAATTGATACAAACGTCGAGCAAATCGTATGCGAAAAATGTGCTGAATTTTCAGCCTCAGCATGCACTATCACCAATTGGCGATAGGTACTACAGACGTTTGAGAATACGGTCCCTAAACCTAATAAACACTAAATCTAATTATTAATCTAAGATTAGAGTTCACATGCTCAAATTTGTATAGGATGCATTACAAGTTGGTGATAGGAGATGTAACATACGAACTGATATGTTTTGCAAACTGACTTTCTTGGTGTACGTAATTTCAGGTAATGCAGCAGTTTGCCTGCTTGAAACTCTGTTACACGACCGGATTAAAGGTGACGGTACTTAGGCCCGGGGTCCATATGCCAAAACTCCATGAACACTGGCACTAGCAGACAACAGCTCGGTCCATAACACAGATACAGCGGTATACGGATTAATATTTACCGAGATACATAACCGGATGCCGGAAAATATCCGTGTTTCCCAAAATTCCCATAATGATTTTGACGGTTTAATATCCATTGAAACGTATCGTCGGTTTTCGGTTGGTGGGAGGCCCCTTTTGTTGGCTGGCCGGTGGTTGGACCTCTTGCCCCTCCCTTTAATTTGACGCTGCTGTCTTTAGGTATTAAATGGTGATAAGATTCAATAACAATAAACACAGTTTGAACTATAATCATACTAACAAATCAAAATTTAATTAAAATCATAATTTATATATTAAGTTGGTTAAAATTTGGTTAAGATTTTAACGATTAAAATGATACTAATTGCAATCAGTGCAACTGGTTATACTAAAGCGCATCCCTACAGACTAAAAAGCACCGGAGCGTAATAAAATGCCGACTGTCGACGATGACGTGGCCATTAATCAAAAATATGATTAATATTTTGAACGCAAAAATTAATTTTTTTAAAAACCAAAAATTTTGCCGAAAATTTCTCAAATTTTCGGTTAATTTTTTTCTGGTTGATTTTTTTGTAAAATTATGACCCTAAAAATTGTTCAAATTCAATCAAACTTTGTTTGGCAATTTTTTTCTCTATCTGATTTGCTTAAGTTTAGGGCTATGATTAATCGAAAGTAGAGTACAGCAGGGATAGGGCTGGTCGGTTTTCTAAGATATATCGGAACACTTTGGATATATTTAAACCGGTGTGAAAAAATACAAACGTTTGCAGTGTTTAGAATTAACGTATCGCATAACTTTCTGATGGCTTTGTGGAAGTTATAACCAAACTGCAATGAAATATTTGCTACGCCAGCCCGTAGCCAGATAGGGTCCATTGGGTTTCACCTCCGCGTGGACGAATTTTGCCGTCATAAAAAATTTTCAACTTTGCTTGTATTTAGTCATTGAATACCCTTGTATGCCCCTACTGAAAACTGTTTAGACCTATAGCAAAGTGAGCTGGCTACGAAGTTTGGGCCTGTGGCTAGGCTGATGGTTAAAATGTCTTAAATTTTATATTAATGTGATTTGGTTTCAGACTGGAATATTTGCGGTAGGTCAAATTTAATGAGCGACAGACTGCTTTCTGAAGTATGGACATGTTATATATATATATATATATATATATATATATATATATATATTATATGAAATTGTATTAATATGCCTGACGTCAGCTTTGACACCACAACGAAATTGAACTCTTGTTCAAAATGTTAATATAGACCTTACAGACTTACGATAAGACTGAAGAAGGCAAGCTTAGCTTAGGCTAGGCTTATTTTTGCGCGAAAAATTCACCCAAAAAACAAAAAAAACGAAAAAAGATCATTCATATTCTGGTTAATACGCTCTTCTAAAAGAAATTGATTGTCAGACTATGTACATTTACATATAAATATATATTAGATGTATATAACATATTATTCGAGTTAGAACAATCAAAATCATAAGGTTGAACAAACTGATGCTTAAAACTTAGGGTCCAGGTGAATATATCAAAATTAAAGCCACTGCTTTGAACATTTAATTTAGGTTGCGTTTGCTGTATGAAGATGGATTCAAGGATTTGAAGGGCGTGAATTGGTTCTAAATTTACTACCAGAGGGTTGGATTGCGCCTAAAATTGAAAAATCAGCACCATCACATGGGTGATTATTGTTACTACAATGTTCCGAGATAGCGGACACACACACATATATATATGAATGTCCATCGAAACTAAGAAATTCTTCGCAAGACTAAAACAGTTTTATAAGTAACGCCAATCAAATTTTGGACGATTTTAATCAAATTAAAAAATTTGAAAATAGTAAACAAATTCGTGTCTTTTTTACCTAAATTTTATTCCAAATTTAAGAACCACAAAAAAACTGGACATAGTTTTTGAAGTTGAAGCGCAAATCTTATCAGTGTATCCGAGAATCGCCCATAGTTTATGTTAGAAATTTCTTTGCTAAAAATAAATTTGACCATTTTGAAAAAAGCGAAAATCACTAATCCCGTAACGCTTGATTTTATGATTCTTTTACGGCCGTAACAGTAAATTAAGCGTATTCATAGGCCTAAACCTTAGCCTAAGCGTTGCAAAAGCGTATTTCTAAGCCTAAGCCTAAACAAAAAATGTAGTCTAGAATGCAAGCGCACTCTGTTACAAACTCACCACAAACCGGGACGGACCTATAAGTAACATGGGCCATTCGCTTTCTAAAAACTGAAAAAACCCTTGAAACAGTGCACTTAATCTGTTTGAAATTTTAGGAATACGCAACAAAAACTAAATGTTGACCTGGATAAAAGCCGAAAACCAAATATTTCAAACTTTTAACATTAAATCTTAATACTTAATTTGTTTAAAAAATCATTTCCATGCAACTATAGACAGATAGACACACTACACATACAGTGTCATAGATCATCAGTAATACAATGACCTAAATCACACCTTTTATACAACGGCGTGCATTTTTAATTGCTTTTCTAAGTATTAAAACACTAGAAATTCCTGATAAAAGAAGGCAAAATACACCCGTTTAACAGGTTTTTTTAGAATATTAAACGGTAAATTTATCATGGTTCAAAATAAATTTTCTCGCTTGCTACAACCGTATTAAACATATATCCTGAAATACCGTTACCATGAAATTTTAACTACAATATTCCCCTATCAGAATAAACCAAAATTACAATATTAAATAAATAAATAATTGTATAAAATATATAGAAAATATGGCAGTATCAATTGAGAGTAAAAGATGCAACTTTAACACCAGAATGAAGTTCATGAAAAAGTTAAAGGTTAATCAAAAACAAACGTTGATTTGTAGTTGAAAAATATACAAAATTTGAAAACACTGCGGAAAACTGTTATTTTTTAGTCGCTCAAAGAAACACACAAAGTTCTATGCAATGTCGGGAATTTCAATTAATGAAAAAATGTTTATGTTTTAACTTTGGGTATATATTACATGCGAAGCCCGAGCGTGACGAAAATGGTACTATAGTGACCCGAATAAGAGGGGAAGACTGATATTTATTTGGAGTTAGTCAGTTACGGACTGTTATTTATTTTAACCCACACTCCGCCATCCTTTGTTAGCGATATTTATTCGGTATTGAATCTATGTGTTGAATTAAACGTTTATTTGTCTTGTATCAAAACCTTGAGCGATAATGCACGGTTATACTTACATATGCACTTCCAAAACTAAGAATGCTTTAAAGTTTCGAACTCAACTGTATTTGGTGCTGCAGTTATTTAAAGCACTATAATTTGGGATAATTGACATTTATCGACTCTAATTAGAGTTTAGGAACGCTATCCGCTTACAGACTCTTATGCAATCAATTTTATTACCAAAGTTGTTTCACAGCCGGCTCTGTCGACAAGTTTTTCACCACCGTCTGCATCCTGCATAACGCATACACAACTGTTAAATACTGAGCATTTATTTCGCGAACACATTCATCGCTACGGTGTTCAAGGTTTTGCAGCATACGCAAAAAGACCGAATTAAACTGGAACAGAATTCATTGAGTACCCAGGCCCTGCTTGTCATTAATAAGAACACCCGCTGATTCCTAAGCGCTCCAAATATAACAGCACAACATATACTTTAATCACAGACAAGCCATAGCGGACAGACAAATCTTCTCAAAACTACAGATACAAACCGTTTAATGCCAGTCCACACACAGGTAAAAAATCCCATAGTTTCCATCTTTTTTGCAAGACATGTTCTATTTATAATTTAAGCACGAAAGCATAAATGCCAGGAAAAAAGGTCGCGAACGACAAAAAACTCGCTAAATATTCTTGTAGCTGGATGATTTGCAAAACATCAACATAAAAAGCACATTAATATACATTAACATAAAAAACGAAACAACAGCTATATACGATATACTACGCCCAACACTGATATGCTTCAACACTACGATATTGACACATAGCATAGCACACAACATGTCACGACACAAAATTATAAAATGAATTGGCCTTAATAACTTTTGAATAATTTTGGTTTTTAACCCTTTCTCACATAAATATTTTCAATTATTTAATGGTACATTTCTAACAATAATTCAGGTGCAGCTACAATAACGCTACACTTATAAATATTTGCGAAATCTTGTGCAATTTTGGCCAATGTAAAGAACAGGGGCGGAACATTGTTATAGCGTGTTCCGATGCCTAAGCCAAGCAAAAAATAGTCTAAAACTTAAACTTACTCTATTGCAGTCCTACAGAAAAAACGTTCCGTCCCTGATCTTTACATCAGCCGAAATTTTTAACACTCTTCCTAATATTTGAAAAAAATTACAAAATCAAACAGGTGGTAACTCAAAGGAAACGAATGTATAAATAGTAAAACAACAATTAATTTTGACTGACACCAAACACGAGTATTTAAAGTGAATTACTTCGGATGTAATTCAGCGGTAATTACTTCTCGTCGACCTCGAAGCACGTAATCCCACACCAAAAAATTTGATAAAACTGAATCAGATATTTAGCCACTAATCATTTCTTTCGTTGTTTTAAAGTTGTTGCTCGTTGTGTTCGGCGAGTGACCCCAGTCCCTGTAGTTGACCGAACGACTCCAGACGTCTGGCCACATCCTCGTAGCTGATTCCATTTTAGGTGACAAGACACAGCCAAATTCTTGCGGACAATGGAACGATGCAGCCGTGACGTTGCCGTTTGAGAATACATCTGAAATTTTCGGGCATCACAACAACTTGTGACTCAAAATCAAAAAATTAGCAAAAATTTCAATTTACTGCTAGTGCCAATATTTTCAAATCAGTGTAGCACACTATCAACAATTGAAAGCATTCGAATAAAACAGTGCTAAAATTTACCATACTTCTTACACTTTTCTTATTTTGGTACTATGTTAAATTTCGCACTGGAAGTTTTTGCTGTTTGCATGTTGCTAGACTGACCAATAGGTGCGACACACAGTTGAGAATACAGCTACAAATCGTAGGTGCTGTTATAGAATTTCTAAAAGGGTCCAATATCATTGTGTTAACGCCGAGCGTGAGATAAATATTTATCTTCTCTTGTTCTATCATACATAGATCGCCCTTTCTAATCGACACCGGCTCCTGTATATCCCTACACTCCGGCAAAATGTGCAGTTATTGAAATATCTGCATGTACAAACAGTTTGAGGAATACTCGAATATGTTTGCTAAAGCTAACTTGGAGCGCGGGAAAGATTTTTCATGTGATGACATATTATTTCACAGGACACGTCATTTGTTGTGTCTGGGTACTTATTTGACACGTAAAATTCATGACGCTTCATTTCCAAGCTGAGCCCAGTCGAATAAATAGATTGAAGCTAAACCAGAATATAAGTACGAACAACCTCATTTAACACAGTGTTACCTTTGGAATGTCAGTATTAACAACTGAAGACCACGTCCGCATGTTGCCAGCTTGACCACTGACTGTGGCTATGGTAGTGCTTTGTGATGCATTGCTCGCCTCCCCGCTATTCCGGGAATACGTTTTCACGTCGCCAAGCCGCATAGATTTCGAAAACGGCCCAGCCAAGTCGGTAGAAGCAACAGACAGCTGGGTGTGGGTTCTAGTCGGATCAATATGCGGTGCGGCAGTATACATTTTGTCATTCGAAGTACGAGACGGCTGTTCTTGATATCTATAATTGTTAAAACCCTCTTAAACGCCAAAAACCAAAGAGTAATGGCCCATGTTAATTATAGGAACCAGCACATTTGGAGACAGGCGGAAAAATGAGAAATTGAAAGACTGTAACACTTCGGCTTATGTTTAGGCTAAGGATTAACCTTAGGCTTTGGTTTAAGCTTCACTCTGCTTTTTGACTATCTTAATACCGTCCGAGGCAATTACTTGCCGTGCGGCATCGTACGGTTATACCTTAGGCGTAAAAACAAAGCAACCAATGGATTTCTGAATCGAAGCTTTGTCACGAGATTTAACTTAAAACTACATCTGCATCTCGTTCGGCTCGCTCACCAGGTTTCGACGACGTCGGGTTCAAAGTTATGACTCCCAAAATTGAAAGCTAACATTTACGTATAATTTTACTTTGCTTGCGAGGTTTCAGCAATTGAGAGGCTCTGATGACAGAGGGTAACCAAAAGTGTCTTGGAATTTAATATACTTACAAAAAACGAGTGTGACTAGGTTAGCTCGCTTCACCCACGAGTTTTCGATGTTCTGATGACCTCTCCTGATTATTCCCCGCCCAAGCATAAACTTTTACAAAATTAAAATTTTTAAGATCCCAAATTCCTCCATTGGACCCAAAATTTTTTGTCGAAAAATTAGGCAAAATATATACCATTCGACACAAATTGCAGAGCTAAAACGAATATTGTTTATTGTTAAATGTTCCCTACTCAGACGTCTGGCTAACAAGTTATTATCAATTAACTAAATTTGGCGTCGAACCACGATCGCAGGCAGCGTGCCAAATCAGCTATTTGACAACTCGACAACTAGGCTTCTGATTGCAGAAACCACGCGACTCTGCTTTGCAAACTGCGACAAATGATATAAAATTTGTCTAACTTTTCGAAAAAACTTTTTGGGGCCCAAGGGGCTGACTGTGGCCGTAAAAATCTATTTTTCAAAAATTCAGATTTGGGCATGGAATGATTAGGGGGTCATCAGAAGCTCAAAAATGCAAAAAGTTTCAAAATCCAAGCATTTTGGGCAAATGCCGGTTTTCGGACAAAAATGAAAAAACAAACATTTTTTGGTCATAATTTTTTCCGCGGAAAAATCCCGTAATAAATTATCAAAAAGAATCAAATTAAATGAAAAAATGGAAAGAAATTCATTTTTTTTGGTCATAATTTTTTCTGGGAGAACAATCCAGTAATAAATGATCGAAAAAAGTATCAAATTAAATCGGGTAAGTTATTATATTTGTTAACCTACACCAAATCACATCATAAGTCAGCAGAGGTCTACGTGCATTCATAGGCTGAAAACCTTCAGAGTTCACACTTTTTACATACCGAGTCTTATTATGCGTAATTAGTATAAGCCAGATCAATATATCGGTTTTAGCGTGCATGTTATTCATGTTTCTATAACAATTCCTACGCCTGTATTAGAAAATGTTAAACTAAGAACTGCCTGCGATGGAAACCGGATTTGAACCGGAATTGTAATCAGAATCGTAGTTTTTGCACACTGCTAGCAGCATCAATACAACTGCTAGCAATACACCGTCTAAAACTTACTTTACGCCAATAGTATCCGAAACAGTTCCGCCATTCGTTGACTCTACCGTCTCTTGAGCATAGCTGAGATCATCAGAGGTGTTTTCAGGTGTGTGCTCGGTATTCTGCCCAGCTCTTGAATTGCCGCAACCTGACACCGCAGGGCCCATTTTGTACCCTGCTTCTTGCTGGCACACTTTTCTGAAACTACGGCATTGGTATTTTCTGCTTACCGCGCTCTTGTTACCCTGATCACAAGATTGCCCAGGTTCCACCTCCAGATCCAAATCCACCCAAATACCTGTAGTAGTATCAAACTTCGCCTGTCCAGTTGCTCCGGTCCCAATAACTGCCGGCTCAGCCTCGTTCATTCGACCATCTGTTCCACCTGACGTAGCCAAGGGTGGTCTACAGCCGCTTCCCTGTATCGTCGGAAACACCGGCACAGGGGGTGGCAAGGGCGATCTCCCACCGCAACTCGCAATTGATGCTATCGTATCGCTTAAATGTGCATCTCTTGCGATATCCAGCTGCGTCTTGGATGCGACCCCACTTGCGCTGGAAGGTTTGCCAACCGCAGCAGCGTTTGCAGCCACAGATCCGTCCTTATTTGCTGTCCGCGATTTATCTTTCGATGTTTTCTTATCACGCCGGGATGATTTTTCCAGCGAATGCTTATTTCCACCATCCGAAACACCAGGAACCTTACTTTCGACAATCGTAGTCAAACTGGTTTCGCTTAAAGCTGCTGCCTTCCGCGCAACGCTTTCGCGATAGCTTTGCACAGTTGCTGATACAATATCATGCGGCAAGCTATTTCCCGTTGATTCGCTGCTGCTACTTACACCTTCGTCTGGGGTACTGTAACCGCTAAAACAAGATGTCGTACCACTCAGACCGTAATCACTCCTCAATCCCCGGTAACAGCTACCCCCAAGCCTTCCCACTGACATCCCAGCTGGCAACATATTCACCACAACCGACTGATTACCGCTCGCGAGTACGGATCCCTCAGAACTGGTCGACCGCGGGCGCTGATTGGCAACATCAGCTATACACACTGGCGAAACCTGTGGACACGATGCTCTGCCCCCCGTGGCGCTACTACTGCTCACCACGCAATAACAATCGCCAACCTGTGGCGGGGCGCTAATTGACGTGACAAGCAGCTTGTTATTAATCGACGAATTTTGAAATCCGATTCCATTTTCCCCATGATTTGGAATTTTCATTTCATTTCCCTCAGAATTTTGACGTCCTATTTCACTTGCACCACCAGCACCGCTATGATTTCCGATACAAGCACTTAACGTAAGTAACTTGGTATCTTCGTTTCCTACCGACTGCGGAGTTAATTCTCGCTGAGAAGGCGCAGTTAAACCGCACCTTTGGATACATTCTGCCGCCCGATCAGCTGTTGAATTGGTGCTAAACTCGCTCGATGGTGACTTGAATAAGGGATACGGTCGCGAAAACTGTTCATGATCATTCTGATGTGTATCCTCAAAGCAAGTAGACGAATCTTCGCCGGAACAACTTTTAGTGTCGCACAAGTTTTCGCATTGTGAATAGTCTAAAATATAAGTATAAATACCAAAAACACAAAAACATAAATAAGGATGTGCCGATATCAACGTTTTTGCCGATGCCGAAACCGATTCTTAGTTTAAAATTTTCCCGATGTCGATATCAACTTTAGTACACCATGCTTAATAAACAAATAGGATAATACATTACATCATTATATGAACACTTAAACCCTAACGATCATAAACAATTATCATTTTATAAGAACGGTTCGTTTCAATTAATTTTTTTAAACAAAAACGCGAGAGATAACAATTTTTCGGAGCAGACAATTGATATGCGCCCAGAAATTAAATTGATAACATTCCAATACTGATTATTATGTGCAAAAAGTATCGGCAAAGAATCGGCAATTTTTTGCAGTGTCGATGCCGATACTCACAAAAAGTGCCGATTACTACTGAAACCGATGCCGATTAATCAGCACATCCCTAAAAATAAAACACAATATCGATATTCTGTTTGCTGCCAAACCATTCATGAAATAAGTGCAGTCTAAAATTTATTTAAAAAATCTTTTTGAGATATTTCAACAATTCAAACCGTGAGAACTGCGTCTAAGTTAATACATACACACACATATATATATATACTCATTAAAGGACACAAGTTTTACAAAAATACAAAAAGCTTCACTGCTGAAGCTGCCGTGAGAGATACATTTTCTATCGGAGCCAGAAATCACCTTCCTACTACTTGAACTGGACATACAGTGGCACCCAGTTAGGCTTCAAACTTATGCAATTCTTCACCTGAAGACGTCTCCATCATTCCACCGGTGTCCGCCACACACAGCAACCCAACCGCACAACTCGTTTGCGTCTTGACGGGATCAGCGCCTACCAAATTTGATGCTGGCGACAAACTTTCCTTTGAAGAGATCATTGAGATATTGCTCTGACTCGCGTATAATTGACAGCTCATTGTATCAGTTTGTGCGAGAATCTTTGGCCGTTCGGACCCGGTGGCGGTCAGCACTTGCGTTTTCATATTCGTCGCCACTGTGGCAACTGGAGGCATCGCTGCAGACGAACTTAAAAATTATTGCTGTAGTGAACTCATCTCAAACATTTACACAGGTCCATTTATTATCACAATGTACGTAACAGCAATTGGCTACCCTGGCTTTGTTTAAATATCGCATGGAAATGTTTGCCACACACAAGGTATATAATATGAAACGAGGTCCACTTTTCCTTCAACTTGGCTCCATCAACTTAAAACAATTAAATTTGACAAATGGCTTGTAGGTTTTTGAAAACGTAAAATTTCCTGTCGGTGCCTAAATTTGCGAATTGTCACCTGAAAAAATTATGGTTAGTCGCCGTTTGGCGCATAGATATAAAACAAAAAATAAAGCACTGGTTACTTTCTACTTGTGACACTAAATCAAACTGAGCATTATTCTAATTTTGTTCAAAAGGCTAAGCATTTACGAATGCCAGCAACTTAAGTAAGATTCCAGAAACCCAGTCTTTGTTCACGGACAAGATCAAGTAACAAACCATCAAAGTTACCTTGACACAACGCTGAGATCATCGCATCGGGACAGATCAATCACAGGCGCTACTTGAATCATACCAGTCCCGCTAGTCGGTTTTGACCAATATTCTAGTGGCAACTTGTTTCCGCTGCTGGCCGTAACCTTTGGCATCTGTACCGGCGCCACCACAGGCCCAGCAGTTTTACGCCGTCCAGGACCGCCTTTCTTATCTGTCAATATCGTTGGTGCTGTGTCTGGTGATGAATGTCTGGACGCCAAAGTACATTTCCTCGCTGACGCCGTACGGCCTGTTCGGCTTACTTGCACCGGCACAGCAGTCATCAATCCACATACAGGTGAAAATCCCACCCCTGCGGGCGTTGTAAACCTGTGTATTGTTTTCAATGGTCCACCCCCAGCTGTTATCGATCTAGGGTCGATCCCAGATGCCGGCTTGGATACATTCTGCATTGGTCCTACGGGCGCAACAGTCGAGTCTGCAGCAGCACCGCAACTCGCAATCGACGCAATAGTATCTGTCAAATGGGCATCTGTTGCGCTATCGAGTTGCTTTTTAATAGCCGCCGCCACACTAGTTCCACCAGCTTTGTTACCACTCGCGACTGTTTGCATTCTTACAGACCCACCGCCGGAAAGTTTATCTTTATTTGCCTTTTTCGTTCTGCGTGTTTTTGCCACTGGTATACTAGCAGCTGCACCAGTGTCGACGAAATCTTGAGACGATGATCCGCTACTACCGCAACTAAGCGGGCCTCCACTGATTCCAGCAGCAGCGGTCAACGAAACGCATCCACCAGGCAATGAATTCGCACTGCTAGGCAAAGACCCACCTGAGCCAGTTAAAGAGCCGCTATATCCAGGCAAATTCCCGTACCCGCTCAAAATCAAGCCTCCGGTTTCAGTGTTACCCACCGAACCTGTTCGACCGCCGTGCCGACCAACCGAGTAGCCGTCTACGCTATGTGCTCCCGGCGATCGACAGGTAGGCGACATCTGTCCACCTGAAGACTCCTCGAACATCACCGGATGTCGCCGCCCATCCATCGCTGGTTGAGCCAATGGCGGCGGGATCCCACGGCCACCAGGATCAGAAATCAGCTGCAATGATACGTCACTATCACCACTGCTGATGTCTGACCCTCGTGTGGAACCTGAAAGTGCCGCTGCGGCAATGGTCGCTGGAGAGCAAACGGCAGGCGCCACAATTGGAAACGAAGGTAAGCGGGCGGTATTCCCTCCAGCTACCGATTGTAACGTCAACTGGTCAGTGCTGCATTCATCAAATTCAGGCGGTGCACTCATTGACGATGCCAGTTTGGTTGAAATCCGACCTTGGACAGCCCTAGGTATCACAGACGATTGAGACGACTCAAAATCAGACATCATGCCGTGATATTCAGTGGTGCTCAATCCCGATTGGGTACTGATTATACCGGTAAGTGGCATATTAGAAGATGTAGCTTGATTCGACACATGCTCAGAACGATACCGAAGCTCGCTGTTATCCGCAACCGAACAATTACTCCCGCGACCAAGCAAATTAATTCCACCAGGTATTGAGCTATTCCGGCTTGGGACAACGAATTTATCGAGTTGGCTCGGTGCCGGGATGTGCCCTTCCTTGGCCGCACATTTATGGAATTGCTGTCTAGAAGCACAGGACGCCCGCTGGGGGAAGCAACCGGCGCTTCGCTCTGCAAGCCGGCGGCGTTCCAAGTAATGTACTCGTAGGTCACCAACAGATTCTGCTGTTCGTGGTTGAGACTTGTCCAATAACGACGCGAGCATACTCGATGATGACAACATGACTGATCCACGAGGGCATTGACCATCACCTAAAAATAAGTACAAAACTCAAAATGACATACGTATGACATCCAGGGTTGCTCGACTGGATATTTATTAACCAGAAAACAAAACCGATACGATATGTGCTAAATTTTAACCGAAAACGAACGCCAACAATCAGAGCCACCACATACCATAGTCGGACATGGATATCGGCTTTTTCCATGTATCATGTACATATAAAACTTGTTGGTGGGTGGCTTTTTTGCACATAGTCACAATGAAACCCGCAGTTAGATGTTAAAAATCGTTTTATAGTGGGATCTAAGCAAATAGTTTAGCACTGCTTAACGGAAGATATTGTAGCTGGGCGTGGGACCACAGATGGCAATGTAATGGATATCTGTAGTCTGTGTGCTCTATTCATTGTCATTCTCCAACGTTTATCTAGAGATAAGTAAATTTCTAGTTTGCCGTATATTAATGAATAAAAGCATAACATATTAATAGCTGTATTTAAACTATTATTTATGAGTAAAACTGTAATACGTATGTCGCACAGTGACCTTTGTGCGAGATAATAGCAGTTAGAATACAATGAAACACAGTTACATATCGCTAAAACAAAAACAATTAGGAAAACAAATGTGTGTAGGTACCTTGAATCGGCGATGCTATGCTAGTTACGTTGCCATCATTCATTCCAGCATCTTGCGAACTATCTTCCAACCTGCCAGAGCTACAAGATAAGACATTGTTATTTCCGCTTGTCAAGCCCACAGAATTAGACCCAGATACAGTCCCAACTCGTGTTGCCAGTTCTAATTTATCGTCCGTCTTCTCAACGTTGAACGCTGCCGCCAGGTTGGCATTGCTATTATCTACGCACGATGTTGGCGTCGCTAATACGTGACTAGCAACAGCTCCAGTCAGGTCAGAGTGGTCCACACCCGAACTACCACTATTCTGACTACAGTCATCCAAATGCAGGGTTACTCGGTCGCTTTGCAGCCCCAGTAGGTTGTCATCGTCTTTTAATTTTAGACAAGCACTCTTCGCGAAATCGGTGCTCTCATTGCAGCCAGTGGCTTCGCTTGCGCTACAGCTCGCTATTGCTGCAATCGTATTGCTTAAGCGAGCGTCAGTTGCGTGACTGTGTTGCTCAGTAGTGGTGAGCGACGACCTTGAGCAAGCTGATAAACACTTCGGCAACTGAGACCTCAAATCTTGACTGTTCCCACATCTGCTACCAGATTGAGTTCCCTCATTAGTCGACGGCAGCAACGAGTCTGTTTTCGGAAAGGCTTTCCTGTTCGCAACCGAATCAAATTGTCTCAACTGCAAAGACGTTTCATTGGACGGTAAATACCCGTTCACTTCAGTTAAATTATTACCATCACCGTCCAGCAGCTCTGGCGCATAATGAACAGAAGGCTGCACATGTCTAGAAACCATTTCCACAGATTCCCCTACGATTTCTGTCGAATCTTGTAACCCGTCGCCACCCTCTCGCTGACCCACCATCACTCGTTTCTGTCCTACATGATGTGATTCCATTTTAGTATCTCGTTTAGCCGGTTCGTCCACCTTCTTATCGCAACGGTCCCCTTGCTGCACACCTATCCTATTCCATTGTTCTGTATTCATACAACACTGTCCTTGGGTATCCTCAGTGCTTTCGTTCTTTTTGCTACTCAAAAATTCCTCTTCCGTCGGCCTGTCTGCAGCAGCTTTATCACCAGTACTACTCGCACGACTGTCCGAACCCACGCATAGTTCAACTTTTGATACCTTCTCTGGCGGCGATAATTCTTTGGTATTATCACAATCACAACTACCACTTTGTGATCGCTCGTGCATGGGGCTATTTCCATTTGCATATGCCTCAGTATCTCTGGCACTTTCCGATGTTCCCATCCCTGTTTGAGTCTCTAACTGTCCGACTAATTTGGCTCCTACCGCCTCTAGAATCGTTATTCCGCTAGACCCACCTGGTGTCATAGGTGTCACTCTTGTTCGTTCTTTTTCTTCGGATTCTGTGTCTGTCCCCATAACTGGCATTTTTGTTTCCGCTATAGTTTTTCTCACAATTGGCAGATCGCCAAACTTTGTTTCTTCTTGAAGTGTTGGGTTACTTACTCTTGTTCCTGCTATTGTCGACGTTAATGCTTCGGTCGTCTTACTACTAGGTTCTGTTATTTCCGATCCCGGTTTCATTGGAGACTCGACTGTCCCTGATATCTGTGTAGAGCCAATTTTAGGGCCTTCCATTGTTTCTGTTGTCACTACAGATGATATTGTTGTTGTTGTTGTTGTTGTTGATGATGATGTTGTTGTTGTTGTTGCTAATGATCCTCCTCGTAGTGCAGATACTGTTGAAGAAATACCTGCTGGAGACAAAACTGCACTTGAAGACGCCACTGCTGTTAACATTGTCGTGTGTTTACGTTTTGCTGCTTGTCTTCGCGACCCTAAAATGCCATAATTATCAATTATGAGAGTATAACTTTTCTAAAACGTATTACAAAATATACCTTTATCTTGTACATTAAAATAGCATGCGGCTTACGTTTATGTTAACAAAACATTGTAATAACATCGTGAAAACGCTTCAAAACAAGAAAAGTTTCATTTCAATTAATTTTTCTCTGTACACTAAATTGTTTGTGGGATAGCTAATAGCTTAAAAGTTTAGTAACAACTACTACAGAAACTGCACAGCTCAGCTAAGACAAGAGACCACAGAATTTTCTGATATGGGTACAACACATATCAATACTTGTATATTGGTGTTCAAACCAGCATCGATCACAGCTATAAGATTGAATTTTAAAAAATTACGCATATACTATACACGCCCAGTGGTCAAGAATTAAAATCGGAACCAAGAATCTAACAAACTGTCAATTATCAAAAATTTCACAATAGCCAAAAACACTAAAACCGCTTACCTTTTACAGTAGGAGCACCGCTGTCAGCAAATACAGCGCTCCCAGTATTATTTAAGCCATCGTCCAAAGGTCCAGGAGTAGAACTACCATGCAATAATGAAGCCGGTTCATCTAAGCGTACAGAATACAACTCTTGAATATAGCGTTGATGTTCTGGAAATTTATCTTCGTCCGCAAGCAAACCAGCGCTATAGTACGTGTACTGCGAATTCTAAAACTCCAACAAACACAATTCTGTACCGTAGATTTGTCATTATCGAACGATTTTAGTTGTCGAGCATTAATAAAATACTGATTTGCTACAATAGAGATATCCCAAAGCCGAGCCCCTGACGCCTGACCCGGTACCGAGGACAGGGCACAGTCACCATGGCCAAACGATAATGTGGGCTAGGCCAGAAAAACCCATATGTTTAAAAGATGAAATCAGCGAGGTTGTTTGTACTTCGATTATGTCTTCTCTTGAAGTTATTGCTTCAGCTTAGGTTATCGAGGATTTCAAGTTGAAACATCTGTACTAGTTACATCAGTAGTCATGAAGCTGAAAAGCTCAAGGGAATATGGTGGGTCTAGACCCCCAATCCTTGTTCCGGGAATTGTCATAGTTGCACACAGTAAGGTCGGATCAGTGGTTCTATGGATCGAATCACTTTCAAATCCTCACGAAAATTAAATTGTTCACTGATACGCATCAATTTAGCTGTATATGTTTCCTAATTACAAAACATCTTTGGATACTTTGCCATTCCAGTACTATTGCATGCAATCGTTATTTAGTTGCAGAAGTTCAAAATTTTTTAAGGTCGGTCATATTTTAGCACACAAAAAAGGGCGACTTAAACATTGCCATAAAGGTATCATGAAGTATATTGTCATGTCACTCACATGTTACCCTACGGGCACTCGACACACAAAACATCCCCTCCCAAAAGAAAATCAACTTGTCTGGGTTATGTTTTATCGAAACTCTTTATTTTCCAATAGTAGTATCACCGCTTCGCCAGTCGCGGACACAAAGAGTTTCACGGAAACTCTATCCGGACAAGACTAATTTGCAGTAACACTTTATATCGGACATTGAAATGATTGAAAAACAGTGTAGTGGACAATATTACGTATATGATAGACACACTACGGATACGTCCATTTAGCGGGGAAATTCTTATTTTGGCGGGAAAATTCAAATTTTGGGGGAAATTCAAATTTTGGGAGAAATTCAAATTTTGGTGGGAAATTGAAATTTAGGTGGAAAAATTTAAATTTTGGCGGGAATTTATTTTTTGGCGTGAAAATCCAAATTTTGGCGCGATATTCAAATTTTGGCGGCAAATTAAAATTTGGCGGGAAAATTTACGTTTTGGCGAAAAACTGAAATTTTGGCGGAAAATTCAAATTTTACCGGGAAAATCAAACCTTTTTGATAAATTCTCATTTTAGCACGTGAAAAAAACATACTGTGTCAAAGTGTCAAAATACTCTGCCATTTTTCGTAGGAGTCCTAAAAATAACATGCAAAAACAACAAAATAATACGGTAAAAATAAATATCTTATTTAGCGCTTTGCGACGACACCTTTTAGACTGTAACGATAAAGTCCGACAGTTCCAGCAACTCTATATTTAATATTAACATAATGCACAAACTGTATACAAAATGTCCGGCAATGCAATAAACTCCATTCAGACATTTTTATAATGTCCTCACACAGTTTCGCAATAACAGTATAGCTAGCCTTTTTAAAACAGTATAGGGGACGATGGATGTGCGGCATGCGCGTATGGTAACGTGCGAGTGACATCAAGACAGTTTTTTGCTTTTACACTGTTTACATCCACATCAAACAGTTCCATTTTCGGGCTGTCCAAAGATTCACAAGATGCTTTCTAAGTGAGGTTTAGCCATTTTTGTATAATGGTTCAACCATAACTTATTTTCAAAGTCATCGCCAGTTTTTCCAAAATACAAAGTTAAATCTGTTTGGTAGGCTTGACAGGTAAAGGTATTATCCATGACTTGGAGTTGTTCGTGTAAGCCAGCTACTGTTTGTGAGGTTTGTGTTTAATAAGAAAGCAAATTTGCATTGTCTTTAATTTGCTATCGGACATACACAAAGAATTAACTCACAAGACAAAGAATTAACTCACATTGACCAACTTGTACTTTTAAATGCAACTAGCTTCGGGCAACAGCATGGAATAACGTGCTCCAGAAATGGTTGCCATTCCAAGTGGAACCGCGGATATAACAAATAATAAAATTGTGGTCAAGTCAGCCTCAAAGGTAGAAAAAGCGAACGGGTTCTGGTGTTCTTAAAAAGCTAAATCAGCGACCGTGGGATTACTGTTACCAGCAGCTGAAAAATATCGTAACGAGGTGAAAACGAATGTAGAGAAATCCACGCTAAAATCAACTTCATGAAAACTGGCATGACGTCATGCCATTTAAAGAGGGGTCAAATGTAACAAAGCCAATCGAAGTTACAAATGTGAAAATGCCAATGTAAATTGAAAGGCTAAATTCTTATGAAAAGTGGGAGGTAGTCAAAACAAGAAGGGATATATAAGAAACGGAGAACGAAGATGACGATGATTTGTTACTTGCATTTTATGAAATTATATTGGGTTTTGTTATTTCAAGAGTTTCGCAAATTGTGCGGTTAGCGGTCAAGAGTCATGACTCCACGGACGTCTCGTTCCGAGAACCAGTACACTGTTCTAAGCAAAGAACCGGTCTGACAATATAAATGTTAATATTTCGACGCCAAAATATGACAGAATAGAATATAAAAAATAAACTTTTCCGCAACTTTTGTTCGCTTATCGACTTTTATCCAATAAAATGAACACGTAAGTTGCAAATGCTGCTCGTAAGCTACAACTACTTCATAGCTAAATAGAAATCCGCGAATCAGTGAAATACAACAATTAATTTTATTATTACCATGACATCGCTATGATAGTCTTTCTGAAATTTCCTTCGCCGCTTGTGAATTTTTAATAGAACTTTCAAATCGTCAACCGTCATTGGCCGTTCAAGTTCAGAATCCGAATCTGATTCTTCAAGTAAAATAGCCTAAAACAAAACTATACGTTGGGGCACTTTATAAGTGTCATATTGCAAATAGCTACACTACGCCGAGGATTATACCAGAGCCAAAATTTCAACTGTATTATTGTATTACTTTATATACGTAGGTTCTTTATACATTAAAGCATTCGCTCACCTATGCATAGGTACAACTAAAATTACAGCGCCATTTCACATCTATTTGTAGACCAAGTTAAAGTTACATATTATCCCTTTCTATCGGGTTAAAAATCATCGCACTGCCCGTCATATTTCTGCTTACACTAACCTTAAGCCATTGTCGTTTCTTGAGATCATTAAAATTATACAATTCGCTCAAGTCTCTTCTACGCTCTGAAATAAAGCTATGTGTATCATTGCTATACATATGAGTAAGGTAAACATGGAAAACGAAAAATGGAATGCCATACGTGGGCACATCTATATACCGGAAAAGGAAGTGAGTACAATCTGTCACATCGTGTATTCGAGGCATAAACACATTGCTCTAATCTAGCAATCACCAGAAAAAAGCTCAGTGGTCAATGCATGGCCATTACGTAATATGCTGATATATTTGATTCACTTGTAATATTTTCACAAACATCGCGCAAACAAAAATTGTTAGCATTTTTCCAAAAGAGCATAAAATGTTACATCGCCGAAGCGACTCACCTAGTGCATTAGTCCAAATTTTTGCATTGGCGAGGTTTGACGGCGACATTTTATTATTTGGCAGCGTAAACGACGAACTGAAATAAAAGATTGAAAGATTAAGTAGTTCTGTGAATAGCAAGAACATTGAAAGAACAGCGAGAACAAAATAAGATATGCTAAACATTGCGTTTGTTACAATCAAGTAGTGTAAAAATTTCTCACAGGCAATGATGATCATATAAAGAAACATACTCTATTGGAGTTGCAAGCAGAGATTCTACATAGTCAATCATAGATGTGAGATCTAGCGCTTTTTCTAGACGTTGCATTTGTAACGGCTTAGCAGCGCCGCCACTTGTATTGGCGGATACGTTTTCCATCAAGTGTTCCGGAGGTTCAAACTGCATCTGCTGATGTGACTGAGCTGCATGCATCACTTTTCTAAATAATCTGCGTTACATTAGAACAAGATGACGGCGACATCAACAGAAATGTGCATAATTATCAGATTTTGGTACATTCATGTTTATTACGTATTTAACACCATGATTGAAACGGCATATTATTATAACATGATCTGAAATTCTGTTTCTGTGTGAATATGTCTGCGCGTATTAAGTACTTAGACGAAAACTTGTTTATTTGCAATCTAAAAAATTGACACAAACAAAATAAGTTGAAATGTGATTTTTCAAACAGTAGCACACAGTTCAAACCACATAACTTTGGCAGGCCCGAAGTAAGTAAAACTACCTGCGGCCCGTATTCTCAAATGTGTGTAACACCTATCAGCAGTTGGTGATGTCACATAACTTTCGAACCATTGCACGATGGGTTCCAAAATTCAACATAATTGTCGCACCTGATTTATCCTAAATCTGTACTTTACTAGCTATGTTAAAAAAAGGATAATAACATCCCAATTCCATTCAAGTTTTCATACTAAAAAATATAATGGTTATTCCGGCGTACGTGTTTATTTATAATAAATTGGGAATCCTTTCCACTGTCGTGGTTAATTTCAGCACGCGACGTCAGTCTTCGTCATCGTCTTCACAGGCCAAGTATCCTTTGTGTCGTCTGTTCTAAAGAGATGAAACATGGTGATTCTGCTGTTGAATGTGACCTTTGCCAAAATTGGTGCCATAAAAAATGTCCTGGCACGACATTTTCAATGGCTATAGAGATCTGGGTAGTTTCAAAATGGAAATCGACGCGAAATTCCATAGTATCGCAACCGAAGTCAAAAACAACTTACCGCTTTAGAAAATCAGCTTATTGACCTAAAGAGTTGTATCGCATACTCTCAGGGTCCGGTGATGATATTACGAACAGCAGTGAAATCCTTCAAGAAGAAATTGAAGAAATGTTGGAAAAAGAACGGAAAAAAACGTAATGTTGTGATTATTGGCTTGAAAGAAACTGACATTTCTATCACACGGTGTGCTTCATATAAACAATTCATTTTGACTTAATGGAGAAGATAATTCTCGATTCTGGTGTTCTGTGTGACTTGTTACGTGATGGGCGTCTAAGTGGCAACAAACCAAGAATACTTAAGGTAGTGTTCGGCGATTTTGGTTCTAAAATGTCATTCTTGCGTAATTTTAAAGGAACAGTAGAGCCTACTTTTATTGGTTATGCTCGACAGATTTGACATTTCGAGAAAGGCAGGCTGCACGAGCTTTACGATCGATGTTGGCACAGCACAGAAATGTACCAGGGAGGTGGTGTGGCACTCCTCGTTGCAAATTCTATTAGGTGTTCTGAGATAAAAAATAACGGAGTATTTGAAATTTGTGCAATTGATATTTTAGGGACAAAAGGTGCTAAATGTCGTATTATATGTGTGTATCGGCCCCCAGATTATGATACTGTAACATCAGAAAAGTTATTTAGTGAAATTGAGCAATTGATAAGAGATGTATCTGTTTTTGCTATAGGTGGGGATTTTAATTTACGGCGTACGAAATGGAACCCTCCGAAATCTGTTGATTGAGTTTCTAAAATGTTTATAGATTTTTTGAATTTAAACGGCATTTGCCAAAAAATAAACGAACCAACTCATGTTGATGGAAACATTCTGGATCGCAGTAAATTAATTACCTTATTTAGCGCTTTACGGCGACACCTTCTAGACTGTTACGACAAAGTCCGACAATTCACGCAACTCTATATTTAATATTAACATAATGCGCAAACAGTATATAATTGTCCGTCAATGCAATAAACTCTATGCGGACATTTTTTATTCAGAGATAAAATTTCCGCACACAGTTACGCAATAACAGTATATATAGCTAGCCTTTTTAAAACAGTATAGAGGACGATGGATGTGCCGAGTGCACGTATGGTAACGTGTGAGCGACATAAATGTCTCTAAATGTTCAGTGTTACGATTGTATTTTGTTAAAAAAATGACGATGCAATCTCTTATATTTTCGGAAATACCACAATCAAACCGGTTTCAGGTGTGAACGATTTAGGAATCATGATATCTGCTGACTTGTCTTTCTCTGATCACTGCACCAAAATAATAGCTAAATTCGCAAAAATCGGGTTAATTATGCGTACTTTTTCAAATAGAGAAATCAAATTTATGACCTTTTTGTTGTTTCTCATGTTAGACCAATTTTGGAATATGCCAGTGTTATTTGGCCTCCTTTGAATATTTTAGATATTGGTAATATTGAAAGTATTCAACCTAGATTTACTAAAAGAATCAATGGTCTACGTTATAAATCTTATTCTGATCGTCTTGTAGCCTGTAATTTACAGTTGTTAGAACTAAGAAGAATTATATAAGACTTAATTATGGTCCATAAGATAATACATTATGATGTTGAACTTAATAGTTTTGATGAATTTTTCTTATATACGCCCAGCGTGAGTACCAGAGGAAATAGTTATAAATTATGTCCTAGATTAACACGGAAAAGTAAAATATTCCAGTCATTTAATTTTCGGGTTGTTAATTTTTGGAACAGCCTTCCTGAAGAAACTGTATGCATCTCCTCTGTGAATACGTTTAGAGACAGTCTATCAGCGAACATTAATTTACTGGAAAGGTTTTTAAAGGGGCGGGCATTTAGAAACCAGTAAGTTTATAGCCCGCGGGTATGCGTGGATTAGGCGTATTAAGATAAATTTTTAATTATCTTGGCTTTTGCTTTGTGTTCTTATTCATTCGTTTTAAATTATGATAGATATGTCCACGTTCCAATAAATTTTGTAAATTGCACGATGAGCGATTGTAATACGGAAACCGAAACGGAAAACGGATATTGAAGTATAAAGAAGTTTTATCGATGTTATTGAATTGTCTGCTATCCTGGTGTGACATCTACTGTTTGTACAGCAATATCATATCATATTCCAAATATTGTCTGTGAGTATCATATGATACGCTTGAAAATGTCTGCAAAGTTGTGGTAAACTAGCTTGATTGCAGAATGTTTATGATACTGCAATTTTAAATTTGAATTATTTTTGCTTAGGAATATATTTTGACAAAAATTCAGCGAGAAACAAAAACGTAATGCGGGGTTCACGATATAACCGGGGCAGCTTGGGACACGTTTTGTCCCTATTAGACTATTGGGTAACATTTTGTCTGCTTATAAACTCTATATCGCATTCAAAAATTCGTATTTGTTTGCCATCATCATGTGTAGGTCACCTTTTGTCCTTCAATATCATAAGATATATTTTCAAATGTCTGCATACTTGAGGTAACATACCCAAATTGTTCTGTTGAATATCATATGCTGCTGGAATTGGAAATTTAAATTTTTGAACTATGACACTGTTTTTCTAAGCGGTTTTGTGCCGGAAATTAATTTGCAGACGTGTATTTGGTATTTTAAGCACAGCTGTTCCTCTGGCGTCCTGCTGAATATCAAATGATATTCGTTGAAATTTTGGAATATCATATGATATTCGCATAAATGACCAACAGTATCACGTGACATACAGTCCCTTGTACACATTGATGATTTGTGAGCGGTCATATGACATTCGAATTTTGTCTGTTGACCCGATATAAGGGCCCGAACTTTTACGTTGACGTCGAATCAACATGGGACAAACCGTGTCACGCCTGCCCCTGTTATAACGTGAACCCCGCATAAATTTGACACAGTTTTTGTAGTCCCGAAGAGCCTATTTCGGAGAGAGTCAATTTGACTCACCATTTTTTGCAGTACGTAGATGTTTTAAACATGTTCTTTGTGCCAATTCAATTGAAATAGGTATACAGACATTCAAACAGTTTTAGTAAAATTTTATAAAAAACTAGCGAAGATTCCGATTTTTATCGGACTTGGAAATGAACACTAATCTCCGGGTTAGTGGTTCTGTTTTAGCAAGTTACACGATGCCTGTGTATTGACAGGTTTTGCATACTCACAATTTTTAGCATTTCGAATCTCAGATTGTGCTCAAACGGAGCAAATTAAACCTGAAAACTGTGCTATTTAGAATTCACCGTTTTATTTATTTCAAAACGTATATCACCATCTGGGCACTATGTTAATGTGCAACTTTGCGAATACGGCCGTTGCATTAAGATCACAGTTGGTACACCATTCTGTCATACAACATTGTTTCATTTTTAAAGCTATTTCCCATCATTAGCGTTTAAAGTTTGCACGTTTAGGTAATTATTTTTGCGGATATATTTGGGGGCTGCTACTTGTTTTAAAAATTTCGACCCGTGGTCTTAACTTAAAATTCCTAAATCATGTCTCTGCAACTCGTGTAATTATAGACTAGAGGAGGACAACACTGTGTTTAGGACGAATACTCGTGAAGTTATATTGAAGGTTTAAACATCACCTTACCAGTTAACTGTTATTTAATGAAGAAGACATTACAATATACAAAGTTTGGTTTTTCGTGCGGCTTTTTGTATTTTTTGGGCTAATACCTAGCTAGGACTCACCTTTAAACTGTTAGTAAAGAGCGGTAATATGCGAAACCTTGTAGCTTAGCCATCATCCGATTTATCAACATTACATAAGCGTAGTCTGTTGTTTATGTTTATGTATTCTTACATTTAAATAAATGCGCAGTGTACTTGTATATTCATACATAATTTTGTAGAATGGAGTTGGAAGATAAATATTTTAATAAAAGCGAATATATCGAAACCGCTGCTGGAAATAAAGTCAGTAGACAATCGGTCTTGTGCGGAAGCCAAAATATAATATTAAATGGCAAGGTTTGTACAGTTTATTTGAGTTCTGCTTGCATACAAATAAAACATTTGCGTTGCTGACTGACTATGTTTTCGAATCTAAATACCCAGTTTCCAGGTAATTTTTCTTCCGCGTTAGTCAGAATTAGAGATACGTTTAGTTTATCGAAATGGTATGTATTTTCGTGTTACATTTTTATTTTCGTTTCAAATTATATTGCTTTAGACCATTATCATGTCGAATTGTGTTGTCCGTGGAGATTTAGCCAGTATTAAAATTGGTCGACATTGCATAATTAGTCAAGGCGCTGTGATACGTCCACCATTTAAGAAGTTTGTCAAAGGGTAAGTAACAGCTACGCCAAGGTAGGTATTAGGGTACGACCCGATGCCTACCAAAAAGCCAGAGGCAGACTCATGTATTCAAGTGTGTATTTCTACAAAAAGTAATACTTAAGCCTATTAATTTAGTATTACGTAATTGCTACGTACAATTGTAATCTAGTTTAGTTGCGCCAAGGCCGGGGCAACGCAAAAACTATATAGAACATGTATATACTTATACTCATTGTCCGTTGGAATAACATCGTTTCGACTCCGCGTTTCATTTCGTAACAAAGTTTGTCCAGCAGTAAGCGACTCTCTGTCTAAGTAGGAACCGCAAGGTCGTCCCTTGACGGTCCATTCTATTGTCGACTGGATAACGTGTTCACAGCGCGGCAATTTACCACTGCGCTCACGGCGCAGCCCCTGGGCAGTCTAGGTTAAAACTGAGGTACTTCTACCAAGCAGCTAAAAAGGGATATCCATAGTGGGGATCGAACGCTAAGCCTACGGATCCTTAAGCGAATACTCTACCACTGCGCCACGCAGCCCGCCTCTCCAGCTGTTTCTTTCATCGACTATATGTCGACCGTATGCTGGCAGTAAGCGTACAACATAATGTGCATTGCATTTATTGCATATGCACTAGGATAAGCATGTCTCGCATGCTTACAGCGACAATTTTAACAAAATAGAATCTGCTCGAATCGATCACCGCCTTGTCGTGGGTCGAGCGGCTCCTGCCTCGCAGGTCCAAATGGTGGTCTACTTCCCCGATGCAACGAGACAATCACCATCTCCGCGCATGTGACAGGATCGCTCCTGTCAACGATCAGCCTTGATCGCGGGGCCAAACAACAACAACAACAACAACAACAACAACAAAATAGAATACATTAGTTCAGAGTTATCCACTGGCGCTCGCTATGGGCCACAATATTGGGACCTTAAATTTTGGTCCAGTCGGGTAAAAATGCCCTCCTCGTGACAACTCATAATTTACGGTCTCGGTCAATTTTTGGTCATTACCGAAAAAAAATTTAAATTTTAAAAATAAATTATTTTGTATGCTTTTTCGTAGTTTTTTGTGTTATTTGTAACTTTTTAACAATCAATTATTGATAAGTTAACTCATCCACAGCAATTTAATAGATAAATGGTACAGAATTTTTATGCAACGTATCACAACAAGTAGGAATAAAAATTAAGATTTCAAAATTCTGATTCCTATTGATTGTGCAATCGGAATCGCAACTCGTTTTGTATCGGAATTCTGATCGGGATCGGAATTCTGGTTGCACCTTGTACTTATGTATATAGTGGCTGCTAACAGGATTAAATTTTTACCGGAATTAAAAATTCCGGTATTAAAGTTTGGTTGGTCGAAATTAAGATATTTAACTAAAAAATGACGATCAAAATTAAATAATTTCATTCGTATAGTATGCGAACCTTGACAAGCGCCGAAAATAAACCATCGAAGTAGATTTCGCTTCCGTGGGTTACGAAAATTTAAAATACAGCAGATAGAGTAAATGCCTATCTCCAACGAGCGTTATGTCACCAATAATATTACAAAAACAAAATTAATATAAATATTGCGGTGGCATGTATATTTCAATTTCTGGTTCCGTTTCCGGTAATTTTTGCAAATTCCGGATCCAATTCCTGTTAATTGTAATTCCGGTTGCACCCTGGCTGTTAACAGGGGGAAAACGATATATATTTTGAGTGCGTACAGCAAAGCAAACCGTCAGAAAATAAAAAATAGGTGCCGTGTACCGTAAAATTACTTGTGACTTTCATATTTTTCAAACGGGAACTGAGCGTGGTAGGATTGTTCTTATGCGAGTCAATTAAGGATTGCATGTAAAAGCGGGCCCCAGTGCCGTGGTCTTATGCCACGGTACCGGGGCTGGGGACAGACCCCGAGACATCTTTTATACGTAATTAAAGAGTGGTGTTATACGAACAGATGCAGCAGGGATGGGCGATCTCGGTCTAGAAATTTAGCTGGTATCGTTCTCGCTTTTTTGAGCCTTGAGACAGTTGGATGTGTCCCGAGTTTACTTAGAGAAGTAATTGCCATTAGCTTAGCTAGTCTGAGTTGAAGAAAGGACGCACATTGCAATGCTTTGCTCGTTTTTGAACTAAATGTATACACGTGAACTACAGTGTTCTATCTGATATGCCGGAGTTCTGTGGCCCACGCCCAACCCCCAACACAAAAACCTAACAGTATATACAAATATCTATATGCCGTTCTGTGGCTAACAGTAGGAAAATGGAAAATACCGTGTACAATAATTTCCTGTGCTTTTCGTATGTTTGAAACGAGAACCGAGCGTGATAGGATTGTTTTTCATGCGAGTGAACTAAGAATAGTACCTATATAAAAATTGCCCGGCCTAGACCTTGGCAATTAACTTGCTAACCACTCAAACGGGGCTGGGGCCTTAGACCCCGGTGCCGGGGACGTTATCAGACCACGGGACATCTCTAACGTGAACTATTTAAAATTGGGTACTTGATTACTTTTACATTATGATTTACATGTTAGAAAATCTTATTTTTATTTTCGGTAACGGTTGAAAATTGAGACCGAGACCAAAAGTGTAGAATGCCGGAGCCGGATATCGGAGTCGGAAAACAAATTATCCGGCCGGAGATGTGAAACAAAACAGGTGCATATAATCCAATTCCGGTTCCTGTAATGGAGATTCGATTAGAGCCTTGATAGATGTATATACCTCGCTAATCAGTTTATGTAACACGTTTATGTTTACAATATGTTGCATAATCGTCCTCGATCCTTTGGAAATAGCAACTATGCATATATATTTGACTTAGATTAAATATATGCGGTTTTGTTGCATCGTATTATAGATGCCCGCCAACACGTTATTTGCTGGGGCCTAACCGGGGCCAGTTATATACAATGCTTAATTGACTTACGTGTTCTAACTTGGCATGGTTGGTGGTTGATACGGCTCCGGTGCCTTAGGCACCGGTCGTTGTAAAAATCTTGTCCACGGGGCAACTCTAGTGCTACGTTGAATGTTTATTGCACCATTTAAGAGTTGCATTTTTCCCGATGCAAATTGGTGATCACGTAATTATCGGTGACAATTCAATCGTCAACGCTGCATCAATTGGTAGTTTTGTTCATATTGGTACGAATGTGATTATTGGTCGACGTGCAGTGCTCAAAGATTGTTGTGCCATTCTTGATGACACTGTTCTACCGCCAGAAGCGGTGGTGCCGTCGTTTAGCGTCGTTGCTGGATCACCTGGTAAGCGATGATTATTTTAAGATTCAAATTTTTAATGAGCGATTTTACTTCTTTATATGTATTTTGTGTTTTGACCTTTTTAATTTAACTGCGGCGATGAGAATGCAAATTGAAACGAAGTTTGGCGCCGAATTCGAATAAAAAATGGAAAATTCAAGCAAACAAGTTATTTTTGTTTAATGAGGTTATACTTTTGCGCTAGTCAAATACTTCAAACCCTTTAAATTTAGTTGATTCCTTACAAAATTCGCTATCCGTTGCCGGTTCTGTAAATTAGTATTTGGTCGCAACATGTTGTCATTGAAATGTTTCAGAAAAGAACCGTAGGTTACGAACCGGAACTCAATCACATAGTTTTTGCAAAATTTTGATGTTCTATATAATCGAGAGTGGTTTCGTTAACAGAAGTAAAGCTATGAAAATTTTGCATGTATATTAGTAAGTTTTTGGGATCAACATACAAACACATCATATATAACGGTATCAGATCTAGCTTGTATATATACACGTCTGTACGCTCGTTCTATACGGCAATCAATTTTTGCAGGAAGAATTGTTGGTCAATTGCCAGAGTGTACCCAAGAGCTCATGATTGATGCTGCACGTTCGTTTTATCAACACTTCAAACCAGATACACTTCAGCCTTGACACCTCATCATTGACATAAGTTTTTAGTACATGGAAGCATTTTGTGCTACATTTAACATTCCCGTTAGCTTGCGTAAATTGTTGCCAACAAACTACGGCTTACAATCGTGAAGATTTCAAACCGAAATGATTTAAACCAATGTTTTATATTTTATCTAGTAGCTAGGGGTATTTTTTAGTGTTTAATTGAAATAATTGCCGACTCCTTGTTAATTTACGAATTAAGGTCGAAATTCTGTGGCTATGTTTTAAAAGTTTGATTCTGTGGCTAAGTTTTAAAAGTTTGATTTTGCACACGAATGGGATGTAGCGGTGATGACTAATATAGTTGCCTTATTTGCACCTACAAGTCAGGCGCGACGTCAAAATTGGTCTACATTACGGTTAAAAAATTTGAAAATTGTAGATAATTTTACTGTTTACAGGGGGTTGGAAAAAAGTGGCTGAGATTGAGCAATCAGAGGGGACTGGGAAGAGCTTGAATGTGGAGACACTACCGTACTAGAGAAACCCCAGAACGAAAGACCTATAGTGTTTTCCTTATTTACTTTATTATTATGTATATAATATGTAAACAGCTTTAATAAAATTCTTGCGGTTTATTTTGTATATTGTGTACTTTGTATGGAAAGTTGAAAGCATTGAGCTGATTATCCCGCGGCATTGATATTGCGTATGTGTTGCTGTTTGCGTTTATTACAAGTTAGAAGGTTGTTTGATGCGGCCAGATGTTCAGTTCTGCTTCATTGCCCCACAATACATAATTTTCCATGACTTGCAATGAATATTTTCGGTTTTAAGTGTAGATTTGCTGTCACTAAAAATTAGTCAATGGACGACGGTGAACGAAGTTATGTTCCATAGTAATATCTTGTTTTGGCAATTCATTTGTTCACTCTTGACATCTATTCGTGCTCAGGTGGTGGTCCTATTCCCAAAACGGAAGCAATCGGAATGTGAACCTTGAGCTCGCGTCGTGTCTGTTAACGTAGTCATCGGCAAGCTGTTGTTGAAGATCGTGTGGTTGATGCTTTTTGGAAAACGGTCTATGATGTACCCTGTAAAGGCTTTTCCGTGTTTCTTGCAGATGTTTTCCAGCTGTGGTGACCCTGGCTATTTTTCAATGCCGACAACAAGACATTATGTATGAATAGAATCTTGTCAATTGTTATGATGTATAGTATTTTGCGCATTATAGATTAGTGTATGTGGTAGTATAAAGTGATATGTGTGATTTGAACGTTGATAACACTGAAATGAACTCGTATAATTCGCCTACCGATACAACATCGAGTGAACGATCAGCGTCTACTGGATCCAGTTGCGGATACTCGAGTTATGGGCAACAGTCTCATTCACCGACCGAAATATCTGGTACGGTAGAAGATATTTCTGGTGACCCTAAATCAGGTTGGTTTTATGAAAATTTGTCGATGTTCCAGTGTACCATTAGTTTTACGTTCGGCTCTGACAGGAAATAACTCAACGTTCGATTTCGGTGTACGTAATGGTATATAGATTCCAGGATTCTAACAGGACTGAAATTCAATTGGAATCGTAACTCTAATTTGTTTTGATACGTATTTGATTGGTGGGAAAAATTTCGAAGAGATTAAACGCTTTGTTTGTAGCCATTAACTTCAAGTGCAAGCATACGACCTTTCATGATGTAGCACAAGGTGTCATTTCGTTAACGAACACCAAAGATTTTCGCATCAATATTGTTCGCCAGCTCTTCTCCGCAATACATTGCAATTGTTGTTGCGATAGTTGACACCAGGGTGTTAACCGATAGTAAAAATTAACGGGAACGGATGGCGATCAAAATATTCATATAGAATAATATTGCAGCATATCTGCAATGAAAAATTGCGAGATGCGTGTACTAATTTTGATCATAAAAATATATTCCGGTATTTCTGTAACGGAAACGTAAACCGGTTTTATCGAAATGGAAACGGATATTTCGTTACATCATTGTTGACACCAGGGTGCAACCGGATATCCGGCTCCAGCAAAAAATCGACATCCGGCTCCGGTATGTTAAATTGCCGGATATTATTTGTAAAAAACTTCAAAAAATTTATACCGTCATTCGTATATATGCCAAGTACCATTGGACTGACGGACTTTTCTTTTGCATATTTTTCTGTCACACATGTAAAATGTAGATTTTGAATGTGATGGGCAACAATAACGCTGAAAAATCAGCATCACAAGTCACAACACAATTCTATTATTCCTAAGGCTAAGCCTAAATTCAGCGTTAAAATAGGTCCATAAATAAGTAAACAAAGCTTGTTTCCGAGCCAGGGGTACGCGTAGACCGGAAATGAAAAGTCGTGGTCTCGGTCAAGTTTTGGTCATCACCGAAAAACATAAATTTTTTAAAAGAAATTATTTCTAGAGTTGGTTCTAAACCATCGATACTCAAGAAACCGAGACTTGCCAAATACCGAGACTTGCTGGGACTGAGACCCTGACACCCATTGAACGCAACGCTACAAAAAGATAGAATAGTATAATAGGGTAGTTGTTAAAGTGTTAAAAATGCATCGGTGTGAAATGTTAAACTTTGTCACACAAACACTTTGGGTACCTTAAGCAACGTAAGGAAAATTCGTAAGCTACGTTCTGATATCTGAATGCAATGTAGTGTTAAATTTGAATACATTATCCGGCTCCGGCCGGATACTAGATTATCCGGCTCCGTCAGTTTTTGGTATCCGGTTGCACCTTGGTTGACACAGTACCGAAATAATCGGAACTCCAGCGTAAGAATAACATTTGGCTGGAATCGGAGTCCGAACTTAAATTTTGGCGGAATTGTATTTAAGTTTACGTACCTTGCATTTTGTGGCCCATTTAAAGATCAGCGGTGGAACGTTTTTCTGTGGGACTAGAAAAGAGTGGGCTTAAAGCTTTAGACTAATTTGTTAGCTTGGCTTAGGCTTAGGCTCAGAATTTGAAAAAATTACCGGAACCGGAACCGTGAAATGATAATATATGCGACCGAAAAGTTCATTTTAATTTCCTATTTTGCAATATTATTGCTGAAATAACCCTAGTTGGAGACTCACCAAAATTTAGCAACTTTCCTGAAAAAATTAGCACAAAATTGGTTCATTGCCAATTCAGGAGTTGACCGAGTACGTTGATCAATATTTTGTTTCAGATCACAAATCTCAGAACTGAGTTGGGCACGAAATAAATAAATTATCGATATATCGGAAGTTTGTAAAATGCAAAATTAATTAGCAGTGGATTCGAATTTCGCCAATTCTTGTATCACAAATTTGACACTTTTCCTTTTCACGTGTCCAAAAACAAACAATAAAATGCGTTCATATGTCGTGTGCCTGCCGGACTATTCCTGATATTTACTGAGCGGGTAGCTAGCCTGAAAGTAGCAATAATTTGTAAAGACCACATTTGAATTGCTGAAGCCACAAAACCCTTTAGCCCGTAACGTTTCAATGTTGAAATAAGAGGTACTTAACATAAGTTCTGCTGCGATCATTAGCATATTATGCTAATTATCTAGTGAGTACATTAGACATACACCAGCATATACAACTGTGATTTGTTTTAGTTACTTCGGTGAAGGAGACAATCGGACAACTTTCTCAGTACAACGCGCTACAAACTCGAATAGCAGAGCTGTTCTTGTCGAAACCGATCTCGCCTGTGATAAGTTCAAACGTGCCACCGTCTATGAATACCTCACCAGAATCGAACTGTATCGATAATCATGAGTTAACTGGCGATTCAACGCATAATCTGCGGCAGCAAACATTTACCACGCCTGACAACCGTTCAGTAACCTGTGAAATTGATAGTTCTTTGGTTGGTCAGCCTGGCAAAATTTCGATGCCATCACATAAGGTACGTCCTGTTTTCAGCAGTAGTAATGTGATGCAACAACAGCGGCTACAGCAATTGCAACAAAAATTACAACAACAACAACAACAACACCGACAACAGCAGCAACGGCAACAACAACAGCAACGGCAACAACAACAACACAATATTTTGCCGGTGCAGCTTGTGGGAAATGCAGCTGCGCTGACAGGTAATCCACCACCGGGTTTCAGTGACATCGCTTTAGTGACAACCGCTGTAACAGCAACCGCTTCCCTTAACGGAGTTGCTAATAGTCCCATCTCACATTCAAAAGTTACTGCTCAACCTCAACCCAAAGATAACAATAACAATATGAATTATAATTTAAAATATGGTGCGAACGAAATCCCGAATGAGACCGTGGGAAATAAAGTAATAGTACGGAGTGGAAAGCATGACAATTCTTCTGACACGCACTGGGAAATGCCGAAAGATGGAAGTATTCACGCTGGTATGACACGCAGCCATGAAAAACCAGGTGCTCATTCGTTAGTTGAAGCGGATGAAAAACCTTTGCAGACATCGTTAGTTGCGAATGATTTGAGTATTGGTCGAAATTCTAATGCAGGTGCGAAACGCAAATCAAATCCTAGTTCTCGTTTGTGTGCCGCTTCGGATTCGCGGCCAGCGCGCGCCCAGACATCGCGGGGAAAACCGAAAATCGCTATCGAATACGATCCAGAACCGTTGTTGGTGTCGCGTGGTCTCGCTGATTTTCCAGTTGCTACCCGCCGCACAGTAGATCAACTACATGGTGGTGCTGAATCCTGCAATAGTGGCGGGGTTGCTGAGCTACTCGGACGTCGTTCACGTGGCCGTAAAGGACGTCGAACTACGGCTACACAACTGCGACCGGAAGATTTGGGTGAACCTGCAATTTATTCCCCAGAGTTTGAAGATGCAGTTCTAGGGCTATGTCGGTATGCGGCGAAAAAATTGTCGCCGCAAGCGCGTAGGATCCTACAGGCAAAGTGTCCGGATTTGCTGAGGCGGACGAGGTAGCGTATCGGGTTTGGCAAGAAGGTGTGATGCTGTAAAATACGCCACCAGTGTTGGTTTTATTTGGTGTACGCTTACAGCTTAAGATAATGCTATCTTTAAGCTCAGGCTGAAACGTAATGAAAGTCTATTAAGCTAAACCCAAGCCTTATTTAAAGGTTTGGTCAAAAGCCTAAGCCATTTTACCCTGTCCGGTTACGGTAAATTTTTACCGGAATTACAAATTGCGGTATTAAAATTTTATCGGTGGAGAGTAAGATATTTTGCTATAAAATGACGATAAAAATTAAGTAGATTTAAGGGAGATTTCGCTTCCGTGGATTATAAAAATCTAAAATACAGCAGATAAAGTGAATACAATTAAAATGGATTTTTCGGTAGCACGTATTTTTCATTTTCCGGTTCTTTTTCCAGCCATTTTTACTTCCAGTTCCGGTAAATAAATAGTAGTTCTGATTGCAACCTGCTCTGAGGTAATTTGGAAATATATAACGAGTATGTCTAAAAAGATTTATGGTATGACTTTCGTCAAGTGTTATTTTAAAAACCGGAAGTTTTACGATGGTATATATTCATTTCTTACAGTAAAAGTTTTTGGCATATCATTTGTCAATCGGAGCGTCTGGACCGCGAGGCATTGATTTTAAGCTCTTCCAGAGATTAAGTAGCAAATGCATATGTGCAAACCATCCATTGGTTTTTACATAAATATTTTTGTTTTGATGAGATTTAATTTCAAGCAAGGATTTCAATCGTAACCTACAGCGGGTTA